>JZLH01S0248314.1:19746-32483 GCA_001188425.1 Eucidaris tribuloides
TAGCTCAGCAGTTGGTCAAATCCCGGGCTATTATTCGCATTTCAGTAATTCTGCCTGTTTACTAAATCCTTTAAATGGCCTGTAATTGCGGCTTTGCAATAAGGAGTGTAATTGAAATTCCAAACAGCAATATACTCGGGGATTATGACTATTTTCAGGTACTTTTGACAATAGCCCTTCTCCAGACTACTTTGCGAGAGAATATAAAAATCTCTGCAATTGCGTGTACAGTTCATTTCACACGTTCCACGCTTTTCAAAATAGAAGATGTAAGCACGGAGTTGAGTAACCTCTATCCAAATTAAATACCCAATGAACAAAGTGTATCACTGCATAGCGCCAAGTCGATTTCGTGCATTTTTATTGATTGTAGTCAACTATTAGGAGAAATAGAACGGATAAATTATCGATCACAACTGTACTGCAGACGCAGCATAAAAAAGGTCAGAACCCAATTAAGAGATCGACATACGTCACACTGCAAACAAATAATTTTTTTTTGGGGGGGGGGGGTGGGGTGGGGTTGGGGTGTAGGCTACAATAATTCAATATTTCAAAATTTAACGGTCACTATAATTCCAACAGAACCGAGTTTCTAGCTCCTATAGTATACTTTCCAATAGGTTTGTAAATGGTATTTACACTATGTTAATATTTGAGCATGCAACAAAAAAGATCCACTGCCGGCATTTCCCCATAGCTATTATCCCCTTACCCCTAGTCCCCACCCCCACGATCACAACTACAATCCTGAAGATAAATTATTTGTAATGATCCTACGAAATAAATGAATGGGATATTCTGGAACTTCAACGGAAAAACCTGCTGTGGCGTACTACAAAGATTCTACGGCTTCTGTATACCACTTCTACTTGTAATAGGCCTATAGTCCAGTCAATCTAGCGTAAAAAAAGGGTCAACCCATCACTAATTGCAACAGAATTGTTTTAACTGTCATGACTATCAGTGAGGTCTCCTAAGCACCATACTAAAAGTCTCCAAAAATCCAAGCATGGGAAAATGTTCTAATTTGCATAATATGCAAATTAGCTTTCACTGTACAAGAATCTCCTATTTTCATCAAAGTTTGCAGCCAAAATGTCTCATTGAAAGAAATATATTGCCAAAATAGATGTATTTAACATCAGTGAACATGATAAGCACATTTCCAAATAAACAACTGTAACTTAATTAGCATAATACGCAAATTAGCATCAATCCTGAAGAAAAATCCATATTTTATATACATTTAATATGCATTTAGCCACAGAATTCAAACATTAAGAAATATCTAAGGAATGTTTACAATGTTAACAAACACAATGGACACATTTTCAGAGTGATATTCTGAATTTTTTTGCAAAATATGCAAATTAGCTTAAGAGAAGATTCATGTTTTTACCTCCATCATCCATCTCAATACTAGATGGAAACATTCACATGTTTTGTTTAATAACATAATTAACGTTGTACAGATTTTAATTAAATTTGATATGAAGGTACATGCTATCAAAATACAGCCCGAGTTTAATTTTGTAGTGTGTAGCTCAAAGGTCGAAGGTCAAAGGTCAAAGGTCAGGCTCATTAAATGCGAAAATAGCTACTTAACAGGTTTCCTTTCGATAACTTCAGTAATGTTCGACAGATTTTTATCAGATTTGGTATAAAGGTACATGATATCAAAATACAACCCAATTTCGATTTTGGAATTAGATCAAAGGTCAAAAGTCATAGTTCATTCAATGCTTAAATAGCTGTTTTACTCTGGTTTCTGTTTGATAACTTGAGTAATGTTCGACGGATTTTAATGAAATTTGTTATGAAGGTTCATGATACCTAACTACAGCCTATAAGTAAAGTTTAAAAGTTTGTAGGCCGAAGGTCAGTGGTCAAAGGCTAATTTATGTGAAAATAGCCAATTATGTATCTGAAAATGGAAACGAACAGTAAATGATTACCCAATCATTTTGGGAGATTTGAACAGTGTAGTGGCAGAAGGATCAGATGGACAAGAAATTGGCTATTTTGGAGTTGAAACAGGCAATGATAGGGGGTAGACAGAAGGAATAAAACTAGTCGCGACTAATGCATGGTTTAATCAGTGGCGTATGAGCTGGAGGTAGAGGGCAGACTGTACCCCCCCCAAAAAAAAAAAAAATCAGCGGGAAAATCCACCGAACATCGGGAAAAATGAAAGGAAGGACGCACATTTTGGACTTAGTTACCGGGACATTTTTGGCTCTGACCCCCCCCCCTCCCGATAACAGGCACCAGTTTCGCCCGCTGTGTTTAAAGATTGTATCATTCATTTGCACGTCAAAAAACATCTAAATGAATGAAATCAGCTGAAATCATATTCAATGTGAATATAAATAAACACCTCTCATAGAGACTTGGGGTAAAATATTGAGTTTTGGTGAAAATCGATCTGGACGGTTAAACTTAATCCTTTTTAAAATTAGAAGCAATTTCAAAAATCCGTGACGTCAAACGTGCACGTGCCGTTCCAAAATTGTCCGATCAGCGGTTAGCCAAAGGTCGAGCGGAGGTTAGCCATTTAACCAATCAGTGCGCTCCGCTGGTCTTGCGACGATACACATAACCGCGATTTGCATTTTGAGCAAAATTGAAACTCACGGAAAGAAAAACATTCTGGTAACATTCTGGTAACATTTCGTTATCAGTTTTTCTCATAAAACAACAAATTCATGACGTATGGATCTCAAACTTTCAACACACCATTTGTAAGTACGAAACTACCGTTTGGTATTGATAATGAAGGGAAGTAATGGACTTGCACATCCCTGACACAATCTTTAACCACCACAAACGCAGACTTTATATATGAAAACAACAAGGAGATAAGCATAGATTTCAGTTCGACTTCATTCTAATTATACTAAAGAATATATTCCGTGCTAAAAACTGCAGAAGCCACCCATGTGCAGATATTGGTTCTGACCATTATATGTATACGGATGCAATATTGACCCTTATGAACATAAAAGGAAGGAAATGAGACCTCGATAAACTAAAGCATGATAATACCCCCATTTAGAGTAGCTACAAATAATAGAATGATAACACTCCAATCACAGAATATCCCAAGTGATACCTCTGAAGATATCTGGACCCGGCTGAAAGAAAACATCAAAGAAAGTTCAGATGAGACCATTGGATTCATGGAAAGGCAAGCACCCAGGAAGTCATGGGTTATTCAGGCTACGCTGGTTAAGATGGGGAAAAGGAGGCAATGAAACATGAAAAAAAAAACAAGAGGAAAGTGGATGAATAGATACCTGAATAATGAACTTTGAAGAGATACAGACAAAGCACAAGAAAAGTGGCTAAAAGAGCATTGTGAGGGCATCAACTAACTTTAGGAAAGAGGGAGGGTTGACAAGATGCTTGCCAAAGTCAGGGAACTTAATAAAGCACATCGCAAAAGGTGACATGCAAAGGAATATACAGCAAATCTGGAGAGAGATCGAAATAGCAGACATTCAAAGGAGATGGGTAGAACACATTAAAGAATGATTATGACAAGGATTTCAAAGTCAGATGGAAAGTAACGAGATGGTAGATCAGAATGATATGAGTACACCTTTACTTAGCTCTGAAATTTGAAATGCCATTGAGGAAATAAAAGATAAAAGAGAATCTGGAATAGATGAATTGCCAATAGATTTTTTTAAGAACTTGGAAGGACAGATAAGAAAAGAACTGGAAAGATTATGTGTAAATATCTATGAATCTGGGAACTGGCCTGAAGACTTTCTTCGGACAATCATGATCCCGATACCGAAGGGGGGGGGGGGGGTGAATGCCACAAAGTGCTCTAGTTTCCTCACACTAAGTCTAATATGTCATGCATCAAAAGTTATTCTACGAATCATCATAAGAAGAATGGCTGGAAAAGTTGGAAGTTTTCTGTGATAATTATGATCAGCTTGGATTTCGAGCTGGACTCGGCACCAGTGAGGCTATTGCAGTTATGCGGAACATCTGTGAACGCAAGCTAAAAGTACAGAAAGAGGTAAACATATGCTTCCTGGACTACGAGAAAGCGCGTTTGATAGAGTGAAATGGATCAAACTATTGGATGTGTTTAAATTTCTTGGGGGTAGACTGAAAGGATAGGTGCCTAATTAGGAACTTGTACATGCAACAGTGATCATGAGAACAGCACAAGGAGACTCCGAACCTGAATTATTGGAAAAGGAGTTCAACAACACTGCCAATTTTCTATCATTCTTTTCAAGAAGCATTATCTCAGGGCGCCTTTTATTTGGGAATATGACTGATTGAATCACTGTGGGAGGTAGAACAGTCGGTTCTGTTCGCGAATTTGCCTTGCATGATTAAGACATTTTACAACGATTGGGTTATTGATTTGCACGTTCATAAAAAACATCTATATGAAATCAAACTCAGCTGAAATCATATGCCAATGTGAAGATAATAAAATAACACCTCTCATAGAGACTTGGGTATAAAATATTGAGTTTTGGTTAAAAGTCTGGACGGTTAACATTCATCTCTTTTTCCATTTTGCTCCAGGAGCTAAATTTTAAAAATATCCGCGACGTCAAACGTTGCACGTGCCGTTCCAAGAAATGGTCCGATCCAGCCGTTTAGCAATCGGTCGCGCAGGGATAGCCGAATTGACCTAATCAAGGGCGCCCCGCTCGTCTTGCTATACGGTGCAACACAGTAACCCGGGCGATTCGCATTTTGAGGCAAAATTTGAAATCACAGAAAGAACAACATTCTGGTAACATGTCGTTATTAGTTTTTCTCATAAAACAAACAAATTCATGACGTATAGGATCTCAGCTTTCAATCACACGTTTGTATGAGTACTAAACCTACAGTTTGGTATTGATAATGAAGGCAACGTATGGACTTGCAATCAATAACCCAATCTTTAAGAGACAGTAAAAAGGGATCCAACAGTCAATGGCCTCACTTTATTTACAGTGGGGGGAAAACATTGGAATGAAGATAAATTTAGATAAAACAAAATTAATGAAGGTAACACAATCAGAGAGAGATGAGTTGAATATCAAAATTAGCGGAAAATAACTGGAACAGCGTACGATTTTGAGTATACAGCTGTATGGATCTGAAACATCAGGAAAGCAGAAGAAAGGACGCTTGTGAGCATGGAAATGTGGACATGAAGAAGAATGGAAAGAATAAGTTGGAAAGATAAGGCAATTAAGCAGAGTGAATGAACAAAGGAACTTGCAGGAGACCATCAGAAGACGGAAGAAAAAAACTGTCTGATACACATTTCAGAGGACACAACATACTGAGAGATGTATAGAGGGGGAAATTAATGGTTAAAGGGTGAGAGGTAGACCAATAACTTGGATCGTGTCTGATCTGAAGGGCGATTTGAAGTATTGGCTAGTGAATAGGAAGGCAGATTATATACAGAGGGTTTGCACAAAAATAATACTGACTTTGGTGTGTAGACCTGTTCCATTCGCAAGAAGAAGAAGTAGGAGGTGCATTCAAGTGGTATTAATATACAGCCTTTGTTTAATTGTGGATTTGATTATATATTTGAAAATATGTACAGTATCCAAAAATGTAGTTCCTGTTCGATAAACTTTTAATGTTAGATAGATTTTAATGAAAATAGGAAGATATAACCTAAGTTTGATCTTTGAGTATGTTGGCCATAGGTCAAATGTCACAGTTCATTAAGTATGCATACATAGGTCTACATAGGTCATTTGTACCCAGCGGAGGGATGCTACGCTTTGCGTCGTCCTTTAATTCATAGGACATGAAGCACGACCAACTGATTTTGTTAATCTCCTGCATGAAATATGAAATGTAAACTTTATCAGCTACTGAAACTTATTCGCATTGTTATGCAAAAAAACCGACTGGATTATCTGCAATTTATACATTCGTCATGTTCACTGACTGGAGGACCGGGCTTTAGACTTTTGATTGTTTCCACAGGGTATACCTACATGCACTGTTATAGTGAAAATTGTGACTTCTAATTTGAATATTATGGTAATTGAATTAAACTGATTTATTCAAAAATGTAATTATCATGTTCCCTGACCATAAGAGCATCTGTAATAACAATCACTTTCTTTAAATCTGCCATTTAGCTGTAAGATTTGGTGAAAACTCAATTTTCTTGTACAGGGAGGGCTAATTTACATATTATGCTAATTAAATAACTTTCCCATGCTAGGATTTTTGGAGACTTTTAATATGGTGTTCAGTGGCCTATTTTGATTGCATGTACCTTCATAACAAATTTATTAAAATCTGTACAACGTTGCTTATGTTATAGAACAAAACATGCACAAGTTTCCATTTAGTATTGAGAAGGATGATAGAGGTAAAAAACATGAATCTTCTCTTATGATGGGATCTAATTTGCATATTTGCATATTTTGCAAAATATTTTCAGAATGTCACTCTAAAAATGTGTCCATTGTGTTTGTTAACATTGTAAACATCACTTAGATATTTCTTGTTTGAATTCTGTGGCTAAATTAATGTTAAATCTAAATAAAATATGGATTTTTCTTCAGAATTGATACTAATTTGCATATTATGCTAATTAAGTTACAGTTGTTATTTGGAAATGTGCTTATCATGTTCACTGATGGTAAATACATCTAATTTGGCAATATAATTCTTTCAATTAGACATTTTGGCTGCAAACTTTGATGAAAATAGGAAATTCCTGTACAGTGAAAGCTAATTTGCATATTATGCAAATTAGAACACTTTCCCATGCTTGGATTTTTGGAGACTTTTAGTATGGTGCTCAGGAGACCTCACTGATAGTCATGACAGTTCAAACAATTCTGTTGCAATTAGTGGTGGGTAAAATGCTATTTTGACTGGACTACTACTCTGATGTGACAATACTTTAATGATGGTGTAATCGCCTTGTGACATAATATTTGAAGTCGTATTGTGCAGGTTTCCACAGAGTTTGAACAAGATAAATTTCTGTCCGAGAGAGATCTGAGGAAATTAAATCATCAGCTCAGGAACTTGAAGTTTTGAACTCCTCAACTATTTTTGAAGTGCTTAGGTTCATTAATCATGATTGTGAAGCCCTTCAATTCAGGCTCACCGTTGAAACCAGTTTGCCAAACCTATATTCTGAGTTAGATGGGATTGTAAGAAAGCGGTGTTTGAGAAACTGAACGAGTCGAAAAAGTGCCAATTTCTTGCACACTAACGTAATCACTCTATTTGTATCTCTTTTTGTTTGTTTTGTTTTGTTCCCATCGTATGGTTGAACTATATCTGTCAGTCCGCCACTCTCAATGTCGGTAAAGCTATTACTATTATGCCTCTTAGTCTGTACATTTCTCCCAGATTTCTTTACTTTTTCATCATTTAATGAGTACCGCAATGAATTTCAAGTTTATTCTAACGTTTGTATTATTCCGTATCATTTCAATATTTCTGTACAGGAAACGCTTACAAGCCTTGCCCGATGACGTAATATCACATGACATCCAAGTTGAGCCCACGTCTGTTTTTGTCCGGCAGGAGCAAACCCCGCCCAAACCATCCTTCATGGTTTACGTCTACGACCTTCCCGCCAAGTTCAACACCAATCTGACCCACTGTGTCCAGTCCAAAGACAACTGCTTCCGGTTCGAAGACTACGGCATGGGACCGGAACTCCGCGCTTCTGACAAAATGAGCTACAGGAATACATACGGTCACTCGCTAGAGGTCGTGCTTCATGAAAAGTTCAAAGCCAGCATCCATCGGACCCTGGATCCCAACAAGGCGGACGCTTTCTACGTTCCATTTTATGCCAGTGTGGCGTGTCTGTGTAAGACTTACAGTCGTCTTGGTGTTTCGAAATTACATAATGAACTATGGGATTTTTTGAACAGGGCATTGCCGTATTTTAATAACGGAAACACTTTGAGGCCGCATTTCATGGCTCTGGGGAGAATGGAACGCGAGCACTGGGGTAATAATTGTCCGCTGTTGCGCGATGAGGGACGCACATCCGCGATCACCTTTATCGGTATCGAACAGGAACCGAGCGAGAAAGCGAGAAGGTACTTTCATCGAGATGGCAAACAGATGATAGTTGCTCCTTTCCCGAGCTACGGTCATTTCGACTCGAGTGCGACCGGTGCGTTGGATCCCCATCAGAGGAAACGAGTCAATCTGTTTTCGGCGGATGTTCGCCAAAGTAAACGCGATGTTTTTATGTTTCTTGCCGCTAGCAGTCGAAAGGGACACGACGTGCGCACGATATTGAAGCGGAGGATGACAGGCACGTCGGAACGATATTCACAGTTCTCCTCCCACGCCACCAAGAATCAGATGTCGGCTGTCTGGTTCAACACGCCGGAGTGTCGGCAGGACGTTCACCTACCGATCGTCGACTGGATGCGACATTCTCTATTCTGTCTTCAGCCACCCGGTTACTCGAACATTCGGAAATCATTCTATGATTCGGTCATGAGCGGGTGCATTCCCGTCACCTTCCGTTCGAAGAAAAGTCAGGTTGCGTATCCGTTTGAAAGAACGCTCGATTATCGGCGGTTTACCGTCAACATACCCGTAGATGACGTGTTGTCGGGAAAAACGAACGTTACGCGGGAACTGAGAAGTCTATCGAAATGGAAGGTAGCTGAACTGCAAATGAATTTAGCCGAAGTGGCTCCCAAACTCCAATATTCGTTTCCGCCCATATGGAAACCAGACCACGACGCATTTGCAATGATACTAGAGGAAATGAACAGAATAGCAGAATGAATGAAAATGAAAAATAGTCACATTGGTATGAAGTAGCATCATGGTAGATGAAAACAAATAGAATTTGAGTGTAGTAAAGGAGGCGTGTGATCACAAAACATTTTTTTCTCCAAAGTTATTGAGCGTTGTGCATGGTGTTTGAAATTAGAGCATTCAATGCAAGACCACACAATGCATTTGAAGCATGAATATAATAATATATATCTGAAATAATGTGCTAAGCATATAAGACTAGGTCCTATATCCCGACAATAAGAAGTATCTGTACTTATGAAATAATGATCTTCTTTGCTATGAACTCAAATAAACATAATAAACTAGGCATGACCCAGCAAGTGAAATGAGACTCAATTAAGATTCATATTAAGTTTGTCTGAGTAGATCGATAGGTATGTTCCTCTCACAGATACGCTGGTACAATCAGTGTAGATCCCCAAGTTGATAGTAAGGTACGTCCCTTCCCCTTACCCATGGGGAAGAGGAAAAAAACCAAGGCAAAATAAAAGTAAAATGAAGAAATGAAAAAGGAGAGAGCTGAAGAAAGAAGGCGAAAAACAAGAAGAAAATATGCCTGTGGTTCCAAGGAGGATAATACAACTGTAAAAGAAACAAGGGAAAGAAACTTGAACAAAAATAATTACTGAAAAGAAAATTAATCCATAATCGGTAAGTTATCCTTACGATTTTTGAATATCATGAGTGATACTCTATATATTCGGTCAACTAGTCGATGAGGCTTGGAAAAATATCCAGCCATGTTAGCTTTTTATCACTTGTTTTTATCATCTTGGATTGCAAAGTTTGATTGCTTCAAGTTTAAATGAAACAATAAGCGCTTGTTGGTAGTTATAGTGCTACCTTAGGAAACAACTATCGTAATTTCTACGTCTTACACGGCCAAAAACGTGGGGCAGTTTGGTTGATGAGTACCTTTATTTCTCTTATCACGTTTTGAGTGCATAAACAAATCTTGTCCAGTGTTTTGGTTTCTAAATGTAAATAAATTGGATTATTTATTTTGTAAATTTGTTTGTTGATTGTCGTTTGAATGCTTTCGAATCTAGATCAGTGTGAGAGTCATCAGGATCATTGTTTATAACACTTCCATCAAAGGGAATCTGGCACAACTTTTGGTGACTTTTACTGAAATTCCAAGGAACCAATAACATATATTATATCTGTTATAATATAATATTGCACCTCGGCAATCTTTATGAACAATATGGCAATTAGGGAGAGTCCGCCTTGAAAGATAAAATAATACAGTGACATCTCAAAAGGATGTTGATGTCTCAAGGCTCAATCATAGTCAGAATGACAGTAGACTATCTTGAGGATCCTCTGAGAGATTCCTTGCAGGTTGTCCACTTCCGATGCCTGTTTTTTTTTTATCTGACGAAAGGAAGTCTGTTCCTCTTTCCTAGAATTTCATCTTTTTACGTGTCAAGAGGGTAACCTCGTTTGTTTTATATTGACATGCACATGATAAAAGCAATTGAAATAGCTTTAGCCAAAAGTATGAATATTATATGAAATAGATTTCAGTGAGAGTCACCTGAAAGTTGTGAATTGTTTTTCTTTTTATCATCGTATTTACAAAATCTCTATATATGAAGGTCTCAATGAAATTCAAACCCTCATTTCAAAATACCTCTAAAGTGAACAATTTCATATTTGTGAAAATTTGAACAAAAACGGGAAAAGGAATAGGGAAGTTACCGTTTAAAAAAATTTGATTGCCACAACACGAAAATTAAATTGGTAACGCATATCATGGAAGTTATGGACAATTCTTCATTCACTCAGTGTATGCATAACGTTTGATCATTGTCAGTTTTCTTTTGATTCTCTTCTTTTCGGTTTTTTTTTTCGAGTTCATATGTCAGGATGCATTATTGCATATCATGATTTCATGCAACTTTCATGAAATTTCTTGTACAAAATCATGGAGGATTGTCAACAATTTGCACTTAGCAATTTGACTATTGCGTGGTGGTGATTGGCTCAAGTGAGTTATTGCGATATCTGTTTGTCCGTTGTGCGTCGTTCGTCGTGGGTAAACTTTTCACATTTTCACCTTTTTCCTTGAAACGCACGATTTTCATTCAGACGAAACTTGGCAGAAATTATCCTTAGGGAGAGAGGATTCAATGTTCCTGAAATAGTGCACTTATCCCCTCCTGGGGCCCAGGAGTAGGACTCCAAAAAGCATAAACCGTCGCCCGGCTGGCAGAAAGTCTCCGGATTGTACAAGCCCGTATTGATTTCGGAGTGTGTGTTTATATGTGCGTGTGTGTGTGTGTGTGTGTGTGTGTGTCTGTGTGTGTGTGTGTGTGTGTGTGTGTGTGTGTGTGTGTGTGTGTGTGTGTGTGTGTGTGTGTGTGTGTGTGTGTGTGTGTGTGTGTGTGTGTGTGTGTGTGTGTGTGTGTGTGTGTGTGTGTGTGTGTGTGTGTGTGTGTGTGTGTGTGTGTGTGTGTGTGTGTGTGTGTGTGTGTGTGTGTGTGTGTGTGTGTGCGTGTGTGTGTTTGTGTGTGTGTGTGTGCGTCCGTGGGTATGTATGAATGTGTGTACTCGCCTGTATGTGTGCGTGCGTGTGATATTTGTGTGTATGTATGTGTTGGTATGGTAGCTTCACATTAAAGCGACTTCAGATTATGAGTATGTTCATTTTGCTGTATGGATATACAATATCAGCGAGCGGGACGAAAGGAAAAATTGTTCGTAATCCCGGTAACTTAATTCCACAAATATAGTTGATGATTTATACTAATTTTGCTTATATGAAATGATACAACACGTCCATATTCCCTTCCTTCTATAAAAAAAAAAGTTAGACAACTAAACTCTGTAAATGTTACACATATTTTAGCTTATACTCGTATAGAAAATGCTATATAGTACATTACTTTCCATACAGTTTACAAACGAGTCCGAAAAAAGCAAAGTGCGCTAACCGACAATTTAAAGTTTTAAGGTATATTCAAGCATTATCCGAAAGTGCTCTGCTCTTAGACAGTTTTAAAAACATTTGTAACATCGCTATATGGACGATACTAAATTCTGTAAATGTTGCACATAATTTAGCTTATACTCGTATAGAAAATGCTATACAAGTACTAGAGTTTACAAACGAGTCCTTAAAAGGCAAAGTGCGCTAACTGACACTGTAAAGTTTTAAGGTATATTCAAGCATTATCCGAAAGTGCTCTACTCATAGATAACATTCAAACATTATCCTGAAAGTGCTCTTCTTTTAGATAGGTTTAAAAACCACTTGTAACATCATGGACGTGTAACTTCCGTTTTCTTGTAATTCTGACGTATGAGAAGGATCTGTTTTGCTTTGATAAAAACCATCATCACACTATTTTGCAAACGTATCAATCTCACTGGTGTGAAACTGAACACATGTGGTGTTACGACGCGAGCGATCCTCGTCATTTCTTAAAATAACACATTACGTATTGAAATGAAGTACATGTAACTCAGAAAATATCTCGTTAAAGTTGCGGTATCATTAGCTCTATGGCAAGGCACGCGATTTCGTTAGATTTCAGTCAATTTCTCCATATGGGCAACTGATTTTGAGATTTGTTTTCATTCAAAACTGTCATAGGATAATTGAAATTGAATGCACGAAAACGAATAATTTATTCTATACCTTCAAATTTTGCAACTCATATAGTGCAATTTTATGTTGTATTTATCCTAAATTATTGTGAAAAACGATATAACAATAATAATAATAATATAGTTTATAACGCGCTAAATACTATCGCTTCTAAGCGCTGTTATAAGGAAAGTTGCAAAGAATATTCTAACTATGGGATGGAACAACACACAATACAGTTTTACACATAAATTATAAATAAGACAACGAACATTAAAACACATTATACTCAGATAATATAAATTACAGGGATTGCGTAAATACACGTAGGTGAGTTTTGAATGAG
>JZLH01S0248315.1:7566-31096 GCA_001188425.1 Eucidaris tribuloides
ACAGAAATGTTAAAGTTTTTGTTTAACTTGCTCTCATTTCTTTATTTCTGCATCAATTGTGTTCATACTTAGTACAAATGATCCTTGGGTTATACCACATTTGTGTTGATGAAGATGATGAGGTCAAAGGTCATCTAGGGGTCAAAAGGTCAAATGAGATGAGTTACAAAAATGTTAAAGTTTTTGTTCAACTTTCGCTCATTTCTTTATTTCTGCTGGTACAAATGACACTTAGGTAATACCACATGTGTTGATGAGGATGATGAGGTCAAAGGTCATCTGGGGGTCAAAAGGTCAAATGATATGAGTTACGAAAATGTTTAACTTTTTGTTTAACTTTTGCTCATTTCTTTTTTTTTCACATCAATTTTGTTCAAACTTGGAACATATGATCATTGGGTATTGTCATATATATGATACCTACAAAGGTTACATCAAAGGTCATCTATGGGTCAAAAGGTCATATTGTTTTAAATCAGGCGAGACTCATGGTTCGCGAACGACCTTGTTTAAATTAGGATAATATGTGACCCAATTTACCTAATGGGGGTAGGAGTGTCACTAGAACTTTTTCAATGACAAGTTAACCAGCCAAAAAAAATGGGCTTGCAAGTTGGTGCTCAGTAACCAAGCTAAAAAAGGGTGTTCCATTACTGTATTTTGTACTCAACAGAATCACAAATGACCCGACAACTGCCTCACGAATGGGGGGAGGGGGAGTTTAAGCCCCCCTCCCCGGTAGCTGAGGAAACCTGTCATAAATTTTGAAGCCTACAATTCTTAGCTTAATCATGATACCAAATTTACAACTTCATCACACTTTGATGCAAAGTTAATATATGATCATTAACCTAGATGTTCCTTGTGTTTAAAAACACACACAAATTTTCTGTTTACTACAGCCTCTTCGACCGATGTTGTTGACAGAGAAGAAGTGCAGACCTGGCGCAGGACGAGTGAATACCCAGAACAATAAACGAGGAGAAACCGCAGAACATGGGAGACCGAAATCCATACTGAAGGTTCCTGGGAAATCAGAGAAAATGGTTGAAGAGGAAATAAAGCACTCTGGAGGAGGTGATAGGGAGACTATTCAATTAAGAAATAAGGAGCAGGGAATTACTGATGAGAGTCATGTCGGAGACCAGAAAGAAATGTTGAGGGGTCTGGAGACGGATGAAGCGTGGAACACAAGTGATGATGATGATAATAGTGCGGAGTGGGTGGATAAACAACGCCTCGCCCTCCGTAGTCGAGGAAGACCTACAGGAGCAAGAGAGGCGGGAGGGAGAGGTGATGTTGGGAGGATGCAGAGAGTGAGACAGATTGTCGACGATGATGCGGAGGAGAAGGATGAGAATTCAAGCGTGTCAACGGAGAGACAGAATCAGGAGATGACGAGAAAGAGCAGACCGGGAGGAGCAAACAGGAAAGCAAAGAGTAGAGTGAACAGAAGGATGAGAGCACCAGAAGATGAAGAAAAGAGGAACTATTATAGCGATGATGGAGATGAAGATGATACAGATGATGACTCTGAAGAAGACAGGATGGAGGATAGTGTGCATCATCATCGCAGTAGGCTTGAAGTAGCAGGTGAAGGAAGACAAGATAGTGGTGGCATCAGTCGACATGATTCAGACTCATCAGTATCTAGTGGCGATGATGAGAGTTCATCTTCAAACGAAAGCAGTGACGTTGATGAACGACAACCTGGAGGGGAAGATGGTATTTTCATTACTGAAGGTAAGGTTAACATTTTCAAGACGGTTTGATTTTATTTCAACACGCATTTTCATAGACCTCGTGACGAGCATCTCGTGTCTAGTCTTCAATAGGTTAATGACTCTTGCTAATTTCTCAGTTTTGTCAAAATTTAGTGTGAACATTTGTGAAGATTTGTTGTCTATAAGCTTTATTGTCATTAATAGGAGATAGATCATTCATTACTTATAAATTGTCATATTTAACTTGTCTCAGTTTTTATACAATTTACCAAAACACAACATGTGATTAAAATTTATGAAAATAGTATATGTTCCTGAAAAAAGCCTATGCATATTTTATGATTAAAAAATCAAATTATTACAGTACTCTGTATTAAGTCTTTTTGCTTAATGTTCTATTTCTTGTTTGTAGGATTCTTTAAGTTTAGTACAGGCTGTTTATGGATGATATAATTCTCTGTTATTTATTTTTGCTTTATTTGTTATGGTTAATGCCTTTATGGTAAACATATGTATTAATTACATGTAGAGCAGGCTTTAACCTGTTCTCTGTTACAATTATTCTCCATAGACTCTGTTCCTAGATGTCTTGTGTCTAGTCTTGAACAGGTTTAGAATATGTTGTTACACGGTTAAACAATTTGCAGGTATTCAGGCTGAAGTTACTGAGAGAGTACCCAGAGAAAGAGGAGGTCATGAAGAGGAGGAGGAAGAAGAGGAAGACATGGCAGCGGCATATTGGCAGTCACCTCATCACAAGTAAGTTGTTTCTGCATGAGGCACCCGTTTCGTCCGTTGTCCAGCAGAAGGGCCTTAACACTAAATTGTCTCTAACTTGAAAACCAATGGCTTCTTTCACATGAAATCAAAGTAGTATGATAGTTTAAGATCCTTCTGTCAGTTTGTTGAGTGCAAATATCAAATAAGGCAATATTTCTCAAATTAGAGAAAATTTACTGTCAAAGCCCTTATGCCGGGAACGTATGTTAGGGCCCTTCTGCCCGACAAATGACGGTCTAATCTTAACCCATAACAATAAGCATTGGTTAACTCTTAGCATATCAAGTCTTTTTTAACAATGCCATATTGAGCAAGTTTCAGAGTGCAGTGTCAACTTCTAACAGCTGATAACTTTTCCATATTTATGCTGGAGGAAAGTGTTGTGAACAGAAGTTGAAGACAAAGGTATACCCTTTCTAATAAGATAATGTTTATCTTAATGTTAGAATTTCAGAAGTTAGAATGAATTTTAAGAAGTAATACATTTTGGAAGCATTAGATATCCACAAATACCTAGATTAATTTGCACAGTTTCCCATTTCTCACAAAAATCTGTGGTGATAGCTTAAATGTGTAAGAAAAATATCCAATACAAACCTATCAGTTTTATGTATTGTTAAGTAAGAGGTTGTCCCTCTGCTATATAATATAACATTCATACTTTGTTATATTATTAGCACTTATTTAAGAGGTACAATCTGTGGTGCAAAATTGTGCCAATGATACATTAAGAGTTAAAATTATTGAAGCCCTATTGAAAAAAAAATGATATCTGACGTAAATGATAGTATTTAAATGGACAAATAAACACCCTAGAACACAAACTGTAGACAGTTATGCTGTCACTAGCAAAATCTACAGATGAATATTAGCACATGAATTAATGTCTTTGGGACAGAAATTCTGTGTATGGGGGAAAACTAAAGTGGGTGCTCATTGATATTCACTGATGGTACTTGATTATTGTGAGGGTTTATCAATAAATCATTTCAAAAGAAATGAGAGAAGGGTCTTTACTAGTCTACATTTGTGTAAAATTTTGATACCTTTCATGAAAACTTTTATAACTTCATTGATATGTAGAATGGTTAGATATTTATAGTTGTACATGATGACTGTAACTTTCAATTTTAGTATTAATACTTTTTACACTGACACATTCATCTTACAGATTTGAATTCAGTGAACATCGTGAAGCTATCAGTCGTGAAAACCCAATGTCTTACCATAACTTGGGGCTTGCTGTGTGTTCATCATTTATTGAACCAGGTAAGTAATTTGAGACTGATGTTAATATTATTATTTCAAACAGAACACCTCACAAAATCTTACATGATGTAACATGCCCATGATTGATTATGAATAGTGATTACTCACTTACTTGGTTTACTTGGGTGTCGAGAAATAAAGCATGTGCTTATGTGCCCCTCGTCACTAGTGTTTGTCACAAGATATTTGGTAATAGACTTATCATACTTGAACAAGATTAGTAAGATTGATGTAAAGGAATATTATAGAATAGTATGGGAACATAACATGACATGACATAACACTGACATATGCCTTTGACAAGTGCCTTTTCTCAATTGTTGCAAAGTGCTTTAATATGAAAGGAAGATAAAAAAGGTACATTTGATCAGTGTTGTAGTCGAGTCACCACCTTCCAAGGTCAAGACCGAGTCCGAGTCACTACCTTTCGAGGCCGAGTCCGAGTCCGAGTCACTATTGTCTGAGGCCGAGGCCGAGTCCGAGTCACAACTCTCTGAGGCCGAGGCTGAGTCGGAGTCACCAACTTACGAAATAAATAATTTTAACCTTTAAAATTATTTTGAAATCTTACAGTCAATTAAACACAATCTTTCAACCAGTCAACCATTCATTCAAATCAACCAATTACTGAAATTTATCAATTTGGGAAAAATTAAAACAGAATAAAGCAAAAGCTCTTGACTTTAAGGTAAACAATATTTGATGTAATTGTAAATGACTAACTGTCTTCAGGACATTCAGCTAATAAACGGGCATCGACTTTCACCGGGCCTGTCTTGTTGCAGTATCGAGCAGCGACATCATAGAGAAAAATTGACCCATATGAAAAATTATGTGAAACTTACGAGCTGGGTAAAATAAAGTCATATCGATCAGAAGTGAATTTACTTAGCTTCAAGTTATATAAGGATTTCCATAATTCTTTTTGGCATATTCGTTGAAAATACTTCAAAATCCATGTCCAAACAAATCAAACAGGGTTTATTCTTAGGTTCACCAGATTATATAAAATCTTGTGGCCTTGACCTGGCCTCGACCTGGCCTCGACCCAAATCTCCGAGGCCGCATGGTACGAGGCCGAGGACGAGTCTGAGTCACGGGATTACGAGGCCGAGGCCGAGGACTGGGAAAGTCGGCCTCGAGGCCGGCCTCTAGTCCTCCATCCCTGCATTTGATTAGCACAAAAAACACTACAAATAATAGTCAATATGCTTATAATTATAAAACATATTAACAAATAGACAAGTGTGATTTCAGTTTTTTCTTTAAACTGCTTAGGGACATTTTGATGAGAAGTTTTGGGGGTAAGTAATTCCATAGTTAAGAACAAAGCAGGAAAACATATGGATTACAATGGAACATAATAGCTGTGTTTAAAACGTGTTGTATATGTAGAATATAATGGTGGTTTCTTTGACAAATAATTCAAAATAGTATGAACAAACACAGTTTTAGCGACTAGTCACTACATGATGTTTGACATTTCAGATTAATTTTTCCATAAACAGCTCCTGAACTGGCTGCCGAGCTTCCCTGGAGACCCACTAAGAAAGGGGAGCAGCTGTCCGACGTCCATGTGAGTCCCTCAAATTACACTCCTAACTCTGTTTTGTGTTTGTAAACATAAAAGACACTTTGCATCAGTATTATTGTACAGAATTCTAATATTTTCTTTGCTTAAATATCAGAGCTGCCAACTAGTATGTTTTTACGATATTTAGTTAGTTTTTAACACCATCCAAAAAAAATATGATATAATTTTGTAATACAAAATATGTTTTCTCTTAAATTTGATAGGCATACTTATGTGTAATTTTCCCATGTATTTACCAAAATATGTTTTGTGCCTTTAAAAGTATGACTTTTTACTGTGCATCAGTATTTTTTATTTTTTTGGTTTTGTTTTGTTTTGTTTTGTTTTGTTTGTTTGTTTGTTTGTTTGTTTGTTTGTGGTTTTTTTTGGGGGGGGGGGGGTTTAGCAGATGTTGGCAGCTCTGGAATTTGTGTAATATGCAAATATGTGTTATTATCACATGTGTTGTTTGCATTGTTTTTATCAGTCTCAGGTTGACTGATGAGAAATGCTACAATAGCAGATTTCATCATTATTTTGTGTCAAGTGTATTGAAGAAATTAAGAGTTGATACATCATTAATTAGCTTAATCTGACCTGATCATTTCTACTTACATCTAATGAAGTAGAAATCATAGACTTACATTTAAAACAGCAAAATACAAGGAAATTGAATGTAAATAAGATTTTATTCCTAGGAGGCATGTAGTACCATCACAATAATATTAAAGCCATGTTTGATAACTCAATAAATGTATTAACAATAACAGACAATGTATGAACATTTACGCATACAGTATATATGGAATTGAATTTTGTGTGCATTAATTGTTTCTTTCAATTGCCACTGACCAGTGTAACCATGTTTTGTGTGCTTTGCACCCTGCCCCCAGGTTGACAAGATCCACCCCTTGCGTCCAGTAACAGCTAAAGCGGACGAGCTTGTTAGTGAATCGTTAATTGTGCCATTATGCTATTAATATGGCAGTTGTGCATGTATCTTATTTGTAAAGAATAATCCTGCATGATATTTACGTTAATCAGATATTGGTGTTTGGAAACTAATTATGGTGGTGTTATTCATATTTACAAATATTAAGCTCACGGTAATTTTGGTGATTTTACATCGTTGCAAGTTATTTTGCAGCATTATCTCTTGGTTAAAAGAACTTATAATACTAACAGATAGTTACTCGAATTTACTCAATCGTGGTGAAATTAAAGGCACTGTTTCTTTATACTATCCAACTAGGTCACTTCAATAATCACAATTTATTTTACACTTTTAATACAACACAAAACAGAGCACATAACTGCAAAATTAGCTAGTACATACCGTATATGATATTGCACAATTTATAGTGGATATACAATACATTCAGGTATCCGAGAAATTGAAACATAACACTAACAATGCAGAAGATTTCTCACTATAGATGGAGATGATTATGATGGTTACAACATTTCCATCACAGCTAGCTGTGTGAAATATTTCTTGTGCTAAAATACTTATTTTAATATCTATCCAATGAATAAAGTTTTTCAAAACTTCAGCTCTTTGAAACTGAGGTTCATTTGATCAAATTTGTGAACAAAATAAAAAAAATATTCATAGAACTTTAGCTCACTCAACAAGTAATAACAGTGATTATTTGCTAGATTGATTTACGTACACAGCCATTTGGGGCAATCAAGTTCTAAGGCATATCTGGTGACTGAGCGGGGTTAAAAATTTTGCAGTCACATTGACCAAAAAATGAACCAGATCAAAATGTGATTTCACCAAACTAATTTGAGACCACTTGAAGGCCACTCTCAAAACGGGGTTGAAGTAAAACATCTTTTTCACACAAAAAGAGACCCATTCTGGAAACCATTTTTCAAGGCGGTGTGAATCAGAGGGTATATCTTTATCTGGATCTTGGATCTCGCAACATATTGGGATCATGGTTCAGTTAAAATCTAGTTCAAAGTAATACTAGTAATCAAGGCTTTGGGCCGTATAGTTCCCAGGGCCACATTTTCATTATATTCATTTCCCACACTCCTGAAATAAGGACCATCTTTACGTAACCTAATTATTCAGGATATACACCAACAACCCCCCCCCCCCCACTACACACACCCTCCTCACCTGACACACACATTATTCACATCTATTTAAATACTTTTATGGTAACTTGCAAAATCTCCAGATCTGTGACTTGTTTCAGTAGTTGATTGGAAGGTATCTATGACCCGATTTACACCAAGCTTTTAGGCCGGCCTCGGGCCGGCCCGACGGCCCCCAATTTACCACGCGCATGCGGCGCTTGTTACATAATACACAATGCCCCAAACAATTGCCCGCACCGTTACTTCCGGTGTACGCGAGGGTTGCGGGTAAACCTGATCAAGCCATCAAACCAAACTATCGTAAATTTAAAAAAAAAGACCAATCAAACCAACCATGTAAACAAAGGGGGGGGCGGGGGACATGACTATTACATCCGTTTTAATGTATCCTTTTTTCTTTATAACAGTTGCCACGAACCTGCATTATGTTGTTTATCAACAATCAACATTACATGATATTGAAAAAAAAAAACAATGCCCGTTACTTTCATTCCAACATTTATTTATTAACTCGACTCTTTGCGAGAGACTTATGTAGGAATGTTATACGTGCAGCGTGTATATTGATATCACGCAAACACCACAAAAAAATCCTGCTTTTCTTAGGGAGACACAATTCGGCGAGTTTTTGGAAAGCGGGGCCTTTTAGCGCCGGCCTATATTTTTGGTGTAAATGCACAAATTGCGGCCTACGGGCCTCCAATTTATGGACCCGGCCCGAGGCCGGCTCGGGCCGGCCTTTTGGTGTAAATCGAGCCTATGTTACTTGTTAGATCAGAAGCTGAGTCAAAATTGATTTTAACTCTTTTTTGGCTTTGTGAGCTAACTCCCATTTTCGTTGGTGTGTTTCACTTGCCGATCAACACAAATCTCAAAGTACAACAATTAGAATGAATGATATTACATAATTTGTCTTAATCCATTCTTCAGCTCAGTAGATATCTGGCAAGCCATTCACACATATTGAGATTTAATATAAAGCACATAAAGAGATTACTAGCCTACAAAAAAGTTTGTTGTAATCCATAATGGTTTTCTGTGTAAAGTATTGTAACTGTTGTGGAGCTGGGAACTTTTGGAAAATCAAATAAATAACCATGTACCTAAGTGATATCCAGCATGTTGCATGTTTTGACATTAATCTCTTCTTTATTTATTCTTCTCCTCTTGCATGCCTCTTCACACTGATACTTCACATTAATTGTACAGATTGAAGGAGTAAGTGTATTGTTCTTGTGATTTCTTTCTCAATTTTAGTTCTGCAGGTGAATTTTTTTGCAGTTATTTTGCATGGATTCGGTGATCGGCATTGTCCTTAAAAATCTTTGTGCAAAATAGATTAGATGCATGTAAATCCTTTGGAAAAGAATTAATAGTAGTGTGTTAATTGTCATAAAACAATCTGGTGGAGCATGCTGCATGTGGTTCACTCGGATTTGTTTATAATGATGTAGATATGAAATACAGAAATAAATCCTTACAACTTTGGTTGCTGGACTAAAATTCAGATGAGTTAGCCAGAAACTGGATTGTTTTGTAGTTATGTGCATAACTTTCCAAAACAGTATCATTCTCTTTAAAAATTCAATTGATAACAGTACAAGTCTTTTTTTATATACATTTAATTGGCTACATGTCACTTCATTTCAAGAAAAAATATAATTTGTAGTAATTTCAGTGATGTTTAAAATGGAATCAAGAGGTATAAAAATAGTTGTCCTCTCAGCAAACCAGCTCACCGTCAGCACACAAAAGTGTTACGGACTACTTTTCACAAGAGTTTCAATTTAGATATATGGGACTTCTGATGGAAATATGAGTTGGAATTTTGTACACATTTCCATGTTTGAGATAAAGATATCAGGAAATGGAGGCTAAATTTAAGTACCAAGATTGTGTTAATATGGGAGGAGGGGGTAATAACAAAGGAGGAAAGAAACTGGGAGATTAAAGACGATCAAGAATTCCAGTTGTCGCCACTTCAACTTGGGCAAATAATTTCATTAATTTTGTTTTCAATCAAAAGTTTTAAGATAAGTTAAAAAACACAGACCCCAAATTGTAATAGTCAAACATGTCAAGTATATTTACATGTATTATGTCTTTAAACACCAACACCAAAGTAACACCAACATAATGTTATGTTCTCCAGAAAGTAGCTCTAGACAAGTTGGCTGAAAGAATTCATCATATCTGGGGGAAGATGGAGGATGCGGTTGCCATGTCAACTGACTTGATTCTACCCACCAAGTCTCCCGAGAGAGAAGGCACATTCCTCAGTCAAATTGAAGGTAATGCGATATAAAATGATGTCGGAATCATGTAATTCACTAACTTGTTGAAAATTGTAATTCAAAGGAAACATCTATTTGCCACTCATACTTTCTGGGCTTTTAAAAAAAAATTTTTATTGGCAAGATGGTTCTGTAAAATGCAAACTCAAAATTTGGACAACAGTAATGTTGACATAGTTTTGAAAAATTGAGTGCTTAACAGTCACCCATTACCAATTATGAATGATTACGAGCTTTGGTATGAAGGTACATGATATCAAAATACAGACCAAGTTTGATTTCAGACATCAAAGCTCAAAGGTCATAGCTCATTAAATGCAAAAAGAGCTATTTAACTAGTTTCTGTTCAATAACTTGAGTAATGGTAGACAGGTTTTGATCTTTGAGTAATTAGGCCAAAGAGCAAATTCACAGTTTAGCATAATGTAGGCTATTTGTACCTGGTGAGGGGATGATGTGCTTAATTGTCCTTGTTTTTTTAATCAAACTGTAGACTAGTGTTTACCAACTCTAATCCACTGTCTTGAATTACTTCTTTTTCGTGCAGGTTCTCTTCCCACTGCTCAAGCAACTCCACTTATGCCGGTAAATATATTTTAAACTTTTTGATGATATTTGAGTTCTTGAATTTGATCTTTCAAATTGTTTAGTGCATCAGTTTCCTTTGCGGAGCCACCACATCACAAGTTTTGATATTAATTCAATTATACTGGTTGCCATAGAAAACAATGAAATACAGATAAGGGTATCTCAGAATTAAAAATGCACAGAGTGGAGCTTTCTTTAGAAATTCACACCATTAAAATGTACATCACTCATAAATGAAAAGTTTGAGAAGTTATAAAAGATCTTGTAATGTAAAGTTCTTTTTTTTTAGGATCAGTAGATGTCAATGAACATGTAGGAAATACATGTTTTTCTCTATTTCACAGAAAATCTGTCCAAATGTCAAATTTGTAGGTAATTATCCACTGTAAACCTACTATTTCTATTATTTATGGAGGGCTGTTCCTGTATTATACAAAATTGTAAAGACTTATTACATTACTGTAACAATTTTAACTTTTTAAATGATTATTGAAAGGGTACCATTTGTGGCACAAAGAATTAAAGAGTGTGACATGGTCAGAACCTGTCAATGTCTGGCAGCAAAATGACTATAAAGGTAAAAGTTATTCAAGAAGTGGTGATATGCTTCTGATGTGTTTTACCAATAATATTTGTCACAAACATGGCTGGTTAGGTTATGACAGGCTGTCTTGTCAACTATTTGGCAATTTTTATTCTAAAAACTTGTAAGAAAAAGTGATATGTTATATATTAGTGTTGTTGTTGATGTTGAGTCCACAAGTTCCATGGCCAAGGCCGCCCCAAAACTCTACCTTTGCATGGGATTGCACACGTGACTCGGACCGAGGCCACCCAAATTTGGTGTTGAGGCCAGCGTCAAGTACAACACTGTTATATATTAAAAAAAGGAATAAACCCTCCATAATAAAACCTATTTTGCCTTATTTTCATTCAAATAGATTGAATCTCGAAGAAGTTCACCAATGAAGGGGGACAAAACTCGTCCCCAGACCAAGATGTCCTCCCTCCGAGGGAAGTCCGTGGCCGAATCTGAAGTCCCCCTCCCCTCCACAGCCCCTCCCAGGACTGTCAGCTCCACGGTGCCAATGCTGAAGTACCATCCTAAACCGGTTCCCCCTCCCGAAGTCTTACCCTTAACGAGAACGGTAAGTCAAGTTTTCTTCTGACCCCACGAGAGAGCAACAAATGTTAGAACATTCATTGCTGAGGTGTCAACGAAAATCATTAAAATCCTCTTAATAATGTACAATTCTAGACACAAGTGAGTAACTCAGTAATCCTGCTCCCTGGCAAGAACTTTAACCCATTAGTTGGATTTCTTCACATGACTGCACATCTCCTGGCTTGTTATCTTTGCCAATCTGCACAAGTCTTCTTTTGTATGAGGTAGTAGCATCAGGTAATTTCTTGGAGCTGGGTGAGCCAGTTGATTTGCACATCCGTTAGACAAGTCAGTCACCCCGTCAGGGGGTTGTAGAATAGGGCAGTTGTAGATGTTATGGTCTGCAGTCTGCTCGTCTGCACCACAGATGCATGCTGGTGATTGCCAAAGTCCCCAGCAGTACATCTTAGCATTGAATCTCCCAACCCCACAAGTCAGTGGCAACAGGCCAGCACATTGTTCTTGGGATTAGTAATGAAAAAAATCAATATCTCAACAAAAGGGGGGTATGATTATGAAGAATGAAGTCAAAGCCTTGTAATTTGATTAGGAGGTTCTTCTTCCTAGAAGTTGTAACACAGTTATTACAACTCATCCTTGATGGGTATCACTGCAGCTTCAATTAAATGGTCTGTAATTAATGAAGCACACAGCAGGTCACTTGTTAATGCATGAAAAGCTAAGACATTATGCAGACTCTAGACAACTTGTCCAGAGGCACAAACCAAGATGAAAGTGTATATCAGTATTGTCTTTTGTGATAAGCAGTTAAGTAAACAGTTTGTTTAGTTATTGAACCATAGAGACAAGCAGGTGCACTCACCCCCCCCACACCTCCACCCCCACCCCCCGCAAACACACACAAATTGCTGTGTATATTAAATCTTCCTTTATTCCTCTCATGGTTTCCCATCAGAATCACGAGAAGAAATATCCCCGCATCTCCAGCGACTGGAACGATGAC
This sequence comes from Eucidaris tribuloides, assembly GCA_001188425.1. NCBI lineage: Eukaryota > Metazoa > Echinodermata > Echinoidea > Cidaroida > Cidaridae > Eucidaris > Eucidaris tribuloides. Next base: position 20,039 of record JZLH01S0248315.1, read on the forward strand.
GATCCCCAACTGACAGAGAGAACTCTGCGTCTCGTCAACCAGATGAACGTTGCCAAGGAGACCAATCTGTTGGTATACAAGAGCAAGGAGAGCAAGAGAAAGAAAGAGCTCAGTGATGATCAAACAGGATAGCATAGCACCCTCGTAAGTCGCACTTTAAATCGCAAGACGTATAGTTTTGGTCAGTCAGACAAATTTTTCATCATTCACAAAGTATACTGTTGTCTCCCGAGACATCAGGAAACAACATAAACCTAAAAAAAACCAATGTTTACAATGACATTTTATGATTTTTGAATGAGAAGAGAGCAGATATCACGATACACATTTCTTGTCGCAAAATGGTCAGGGGGCCTCCACCCCCCCCCCCCCATCAAGTTCTTTTTTTTCATCAATTTCTTAAAATTTGAAGCATTTCACCGCATGTGATTTTCAGGGCATTGATAGATGAATAAGTCTATCAACAACAAAAAGGCAAACAATTTCATTTTTTTACCTTTTCTATATACTTTTGCTTTAAGCAGTTTATTCATGAAATTGCAAAATTTATTTGTTAATTTGTACTATACCATTGCATGCGCCCTGTCATTTCCAAACCTATCAACAAATTAAACAGATATTTCCTCATTCATAAACATGAACTAACAGAAATCAAACCAATTATGTCACTACAGAGCAGTACAATTTGGGAGGGTTATCTCTGTTGATTGTTTGTATTTTTTTTGTTTTCTTGACAGCAAAAGATGGAGAAATGTAACCCGTGTCAATGCCTTGGCTGCAGCTCAAATCACCGCGTTGATGGGATCCAGTAAGTACTGGTCTTATAAATAGAACAGTTGGCACAGAATTTGAAATATGATGTGGAATTTGTATTACCTGTGTAGAAATTGAAAAGCTTCAGATATTCAGGAATTTTAAATATGTAGCAAAACAGAGGAGCTGATTAGACTTCGATCAAAGGTCAGAAGTTATAAGTCTCTGTAGGTATTTTTGTACATTTGTCATCTAAAATAATGAATATTAGATTTTGACCAAGCTTCCAACAAGATGAAATTGATTTGTCACAGGGGTAGAGATCAAACTTGCCTTACTATTGATGTGTTTGACCATAAACTTACATAGTATAGAAGAATCGCAAGTCAATGTGGAGGAAATATCTATTCAAAAATTAATTATTTTTTTTGGGGGGGGGGATGTGAAAAAGTTTTGATTTCATTCTTGTCAATTGTAATACAAGCAAAATGCAATTTAAACATTAGCATGTTTACATAAAAGAGAAATGATTTTTGTAAAAATTAGTGTCAAGTTTGTTCTGAAAACTAAATCTGTAGAATAACATGATGAGCCTGTTTGATTAATTAACATATCATCACATTTATCCTCTTTTCTTTGTAACATTAAATTTCAGAGCATGGAGGCGAAGGAAAACTGCTAGAAAAGGGTGAACCAAGGTGGAAAAGAGTTCAGGTATGTTAAAAAAATAATTGTCCTCGATTGGTAGAAATAAAAGAATTGCCAAGTTTAACAGTCAAAAGGTCGTAGGATAATTGCCTGTCAGTTGTCTTGTTAATCCTATCTAGACTGTGATATGTTGGCAAATGTATAGAATCACTGCTGGGAATATATCAATATTTAGTTTAACGGAATTGTATAACAACGTTTCCAGTTTAAAAAATCTGAGCTACATGATTCCCCATGGTATCAGTGTCTCTGATAAGGTCTAAAAATGAAGCACTGAAAAATTTGAGTTCAAAACGATCATTATGTGCTTTTAAAAAGTAAAAATCATTGAGTGACTATTCCAGTTTTCCCCATAGACTACTATGTTGCAGAATTTCTGTTAGCTGACAATAATTCATTTGCCGATTTTTATCAATACATATTTTACAAGTGACAGTATAATTGCCTGAACTTTTGTGTTCTAGGGTGTTTATTTGTCCATTCAAACACTGTCAGACATGTCAGATAGCAAAGTTTGACAAATTTTTAAATTGGCTTCCACAATGTTATGTAGTGTCTTTAAAGGAAAATCCAGGCTGATATCAAGTTTCTTTTAAAAAAGCAGAAAACTCAGGAAAACACATCAGCGAAAAACCAGCAAACCTGGTGGACAACTACCCCCTCCCCCCCCCCCCAGGATATTTTTTTACCCATGGATAGTTGTCCATAAGGGTAATTATTGAAGGGTGGTTTTGTCCATAAATGAAAGAATTACAACTGGCAAATGTTGATGTGTATGTATTTATGTAATATTGCATTTGTTTCATTGAAAAATAGTAGTGTATAATACAGTAGTTGTGTTTATAGTGCTCACTTATTTTTAATTAAAACAGTTTTAGCACTTTTGTTTGGTGGTAATGATCCATTTTTGTTCATGTAAGCAATGATTTTAATTGGTGGTTTGTCCCATTAACTTTCCTTATCTTGTCTCTTTATTTCAATACAGCATGTCCTAGAAATGTTGGTGTCTGATCGTGTCATGGAAAGGCGTGATGCTGCCAGGGTAAGCCCTTAAAGATTGTGTCAGGGATTTGCAAGTTCATTATTTCCCTCCATTGAGTTCATTATCAATACCAAACGGTAGTTTAGTACCTACAAATGGTGTGATGAAAATTTGAGATCCATACGTCATGAATTTGTTGTTTTATAAGAAAAACTAATAACGACATGTTACCAGAACGTTGTTCTTTCCGTGAGTTTAAATTTTGCTCAAATTGCAAATCGCGGTTATGTGTACCATCGCAAGACCAGCAGAGCGCACTGATTGGTGAAACGGCTAACCTCCATGCGACCTTCGGCTAACGGCTGATCGGACAATTTTGAAACGGCCCTTGCACGTTGACGTCACAGATTTTTTGAAAAGACGTCCGAGTCATTTGGAAAAGGATGAAGTATAACCGTACAGACTTTCACCAAAACTCAACTTTTTCCCCAAGTCTCTATGAGAGGTGTTTATTTATATCAATCTTCACATTGGATATGATTTCAGCTGATTTCATTCATTTAGATGTTTTTTGACGTGCAAATGAATGACACAGTCTTTAATGTCTTGTGCTCTGATGGTTCACTGGTCTGGTTTAAATACATTTGAATTGAATTTCAAGTCTGCACTTGGCTTGGATTTTTGATTTAGTAAATTTGGATGAAATTTTGTAACATCCACTGGATGCATTGCCCCATAATTGTGAAATATGGTTAATTTGATAGAATTTGAATCATATATCATTGAAAATACTTCAAATCTTCAAGAGCGATGAAAATAATCAATTTAAAAAAACAATGGAAATAATCATTTTAAAAAAATTTTCCCTCTATTTTTGTCAAGTGACTATTTTTTTTTCATTTAAAATAAACGATTTTTTAAAGAGAAAATCATTGATTAGATTTGCGATTTAAATCAACCAACCCTGATTGAAAGCATATAAATATATATGTACATATACATAAAACAACATAGTTATTTCTGTCCCCTTTGAACTTTTAAAAAATTATTGTTTGTATTAGTGCACTCTCGTTATAAAGAAGTCCTTGAGACCCATGAAATTTCTTCTTTAGAATGAAATTTCTTTATATCAGAGTTGCAAAAACAATAAAATACAAAGGAAATCCAAGGTATGGGACCAGAGATTTTATTTCTCTATAATGAAATTTTGTTGTATCAGTGTTCTTTATACCAAAAGTGCGCTGTATATCAACATGTATTTGTTCAATGTTTTGATTTACGACAAACTTCAAACTTCAAAATTGGCACAGAAGTTTATAAGCATACCCATCAACTGCACTGCAATCAAATTGATATAGATTTGACACTAATGTAAACATTATTTTATTTTGTTTTAAATTATTCAGCATTTAGGGGAGCTGGACGTTGTTGACCAAGAAGTCATTGATGCCTTATCTGAAAGGGTAAGATAGTCATGCTTTGAATGATACGCAGAATAGTCCCTTTGAATAATTTGTAACAGTTATTAAAATAACAGTTGGCAATTGGTGTGATATTTCGTACACATATTACTGTAACTATAGTCTAAACTTCAAGTTTGAAAAGAGTTGTGTTGTTTTGACACTATATACAAATGAGTGCTACTACCTTGAAGTTAAAGATTGGATGTATAATGGTGTGGTTCTCTAAAAAAAGGTAATTAAATAATGGATCACTTAATTTATATTTACATGAAGAAAAAAATATAATTTGGCCAGACAGACAAATGGAAATAATAACCTCAATTACATTGAAAAATCTTCAGAATGTAGTTTTCATAACTAAATAGTGATACAAACTTGACATCATGACAAAAAGGTCAACTCCTCTGAAAATGAACTTCAACTGAGAGGCCTGTATTTTTTTACTTAATCATTTTTGAGGGTTAATTGTGAGGAATACAATGTAGTCTACTTTGAATTAAAATCAAAATTCATTTTTTTTTCTGCAAAAAACATATTATATGAAATAATCATTTTGTATAAATTAACAATGACACATTTTTATGTTTACATAATTCGTACATAAAAACTATATAGGAAATATTTGTCATATCAAACATGCAATCACATAAACATACTTGATACAAATTAATATACAAATTCATGTACATATGAAATTTAAAAAAAAAATTGTCATACTCTTCATAAATTTTACAACAGAAAATATTTTTTATATCATAATTATCAAATTTGCAATACATATAAACATACTTTAGTATAAACTGACAAAAATATGAATTCCTGTATTTCATCCAACTGAAATATTCATTTTTTTCATGGTTAAAAACATGATATTACAATATACAATTTTGTAATATTAATATACTGAATAAGAGACTAATATGTACAGTTTGCTTGATTGTTGTGATTGTTTACTTTTTTGTCATTTCTTATTCCACATTAGCTTGATAAGGATGAGGACACGCAGGTCTGTTATGAAGCGGCCAAATCTCTGGTGACCGTCGGTCAGTGGACTGAGCCGGCGGTCACTCTGATCATCAGGTATCTCGTAGATGGGAGCTACGATGCCAAACGAGACCTGGTCCAGAGCATGATCAAGGCCAGGAACAACTCCTTTCTTAACAAGGCAAGTGGGACATTGAGCACCCTTCTTTGTACAGTCCAACTTCAATTATTCAACCATGTTGGGACCAGCAACCATCCAGATAGGTTATATGGCCAGATACAAGCACAGTACTTTCTAAAAAAAAATGTGGGAGGGGGATACACATGTTATCAGCTTTAGTATTACAAACAACAGATCATGCACAAATTGCAACATGCCCCACACAAGTCACACTTTAATATTGTTCCTGTGATACCCAGCAGGTCATGTCCCGTTTCTGATTACACTTCTGATACAGGTGTCACAATTTTTGGCAGTGACAGGTAGGTCCATGATCCAGACAGTAGAGAGATCAGGCCCAGTGATGGCTGGTTGACTGAGGTCGGACTGTACTGTGAAAATCACCAGGAATACAGGACTAATTGTTATGTACTGCCAATTTTTTATTGTGGTTGTGAGAGTTGATTAGTTTTTAAGGCAATGGAAGACCACTTGTAAGCAAATGAAATGTGGTTCTTTCAGTGAATGTTAAGGATCCCATGGACTATATTCATACCACAAATGCAATGATTCTGTATATTATCATTCAACAGATGTTTATATAGAATATCTGGATACAACAAGTTGACTTTATAGGTCAATGTGTTAGAAAGGAAGAACTGGACAGTTTGTCTCTTACAATAAGTATTAAAAGAAGGAGAGACAGAGGGTGGCAGAGAGCAACATATCTGAAAAATATTGCAGCAAGGGCCCTGTCCTATATTTCTAGCTGGCAAAATATGAAAACTATGGTTAGCTTAATTATACCGGGCATTGATTTTATCTTGGGGAAAAACTCTAATAACCAGAATTTGAAAGTTTTATGCAACAGGTCCCTGGACTGGTATGGATAACATCAAGCTGTTGAGATTGGCAAAGAACAGGATGTATTGGCATTTCATGATCGCCAACATTACTGAATATGAGAGAGAGACTTTTAAAGTGAATAGTATTTAATTGTCTCATATAACTACCTCCTCTTTGTTTTTCCTTTGCAGACTAAGCCCTTCAACAAGCAGCTGATCATGACCCTCAAGAACCTATGTGCTGCCCATGATACCGGGGATCTTGGCTTTGACTGTGCCGTCTGTCTGGGCTGTCTCTGTGTGCCTGACCCTATAGCTAGACAGAAACTGATGGGCATTCTCAGCAGTAAAGACATCAACGTCACAGCTAGGGTAAGAATCAGTTACCTCATGGCTCTGTCACAACTTGATGATTAATCCAGCGTATGCAGATGTATGAACAATTTGCCAAATACACTGTCGTACATCAAAGTTATGGGAAAGTTTGTGTAAGTTGCAAGGACACTAAAGCACGCTGGTATATGTCATAGTAAGAAATAAAAATAGTTTATTTTTTATTTGTAAATCAACGACAAAAGTGTTGCTGTTCTTGTCTAGTTTTGAATTTAATAGCACATCAAGAAGTTCTCTATCATGTATTTGTAGTGTGCCGTTTATAAGCATTTGAGACTGGGTAAATTGTTCATCTGTGGGTTAGGTTCAACCTTATTATATGAATATGTCATTGTTGAAATGAAGAAATTGTTATTCTCTGCAATGTCTGATCTGTGGCTCTGATTAATGTCTGATGGACTGATCTCATCATATTAAACTATTGACGTATTGACTTTTGCAGTAAATTTGTGACCACTTGAAATTTACGAGGTTATCTAGGCACTCCTTTCAACCACTTAGCTATTATACTTAAGTTATGACTTGGTAACAAACCATGTTTTTAAGACTTATTGATTACTCCTAGATGTTGGAATAATTTAGTTTAATAGCAGTAATAAATAAAATATTTACTTCTATGCGTTATGTGGTGCATAACGCATGGCAGGAAAACATGTCTCTATGTCATTAAGATAAAAACAAAAGAAATGAGGAGAAATACAAATTAAAAAATAGAATCAAGAAGGTACATGTTTAGTGTTAACCTGTTGGAGACAGTTTGATTTTTGCATAACACGCATTTTCTATAGAGCCCAGCCCTGGATATTTCATCTTTAATGGGTTACGATAGCTCCCTTAGCGACAAACTTGTAGTAACAGGTGTTCTTGTTTTACCTACAGTCACTGGAAATCTTGGTGCGTCAGATGCATGCCTCCGAGCCAGCTGTTGTCAAGATGGTTCTTCATCAGCTCCAGTTCTCATCGGCATGGAAGCACAGAGCTGCTGCTGCCAAACTCCTGTTCTTTATTGGTAAGCAGTTATGTTTCAAAGTATACAGCTGATCTAATACATGTTGTTTCTTTTAAAATAGACAACTTGTGTCCTTCAAAGTGTCTCAATGTGTTGAACGTTTTTGACAATGCCACATTGTGCAACTTTTGGAGTCCAATTCAAACATCTGTGAATTTGTACACAAGCATGATAGAAAAAAATGTTATCACAAAACTTGTAAATAATAAAATCAAAGTATCCCCTTTTAAGTTTCACTATACTGTTGTGAATATTTATGTAGTTCTTATGGATTTTGTGAAGTTACCAAAATCAATTCATATCTACAGATGTATTGACAGTGCATATTTGCTTACATTTCACAAAAACTTTGAGAGAAAACTTTCACATTTGTAGGAAATATCAAGTGTAAACCTACTAGTTTGTAAGTAATTCAATGAGGGTTGCTCCTCTAATTTTCAAAAGTGTAATTATAGTGCATTAAATTTCTTTCACACTCGTTATTCTTATAGCACTAATTGAAGGAGTACTGTTTGTGGTGCAAAATTGTACCATTGACACATTAAGACTCTTTTGTAAAGAATTTGTTCAGCAGTTGAAATGTGTAATGTTGTCTTCTTTTAAAATATGTATGCAATATAATCATATTATTATTTTGTAATTCATGACTCATTTTGTCTATTCCTTGTAACTCAATTGCTTGTGTATGGCCTCTGTGGAAAACAATGTCTTAATAACTGACTGGTCAACCCTGCCATAACAAAACTGATAAATAGATAAAATTAATGAATTTGTAGAAGCATTGCACTTGATATTTGCTATTTTTTTAAATAAATCCTATTTGCTAGGTCCTAAATGTTTATCCAGTGAGAAGGCAACAGAAGAAATATTCAACATCCTGGATGAGAGGCTGTACGATGATCCCAGTCGAGTAAGTGTGCATACAATTTCTGAACTCTTAAAGTGTGAACCCATTTTAGAAAAATGCCCCATTGAGCTACTTAAGGAGTGCAGTGTCAACTTCAAGCAACTACATCTACAAGTGTAAAGTACAAAAGTTGTAGACAAAAGTTACCCTTTCCATCAATGTAAATTTTAATATAGTTAGGATATCTTTGACTGTGTGTTGTTTGTTTCATTTTCAACACCTGGGTTAGGATTTCTGAGTAATGTATATTTCAGAACGCACTCACTTGCTGATATTGACAAAGCAAACAACATTATAATTATGCCATTCTCCTTGCACCTGTGTTGTATTCCTTGATTTCTATCAGGTTAATTATTAACAAAACACAACCCTGTTAGTGAATGTTTGCACCTGTGCAACATTCCGATTTGGTATTTGTCTAATTGTTGATTTCTGTACTGGTGGTTTGTAAACTGCCTAGCAACAAGAAAGTCATTAATCATTAATAAAATGCAATCATGTTGGAGAAGCTTTTGCACCTGTGCAACATTCCAATTTGTTGTTTGTCTGAATGTAGATTTCTGTAGACTAGTCATTTGTTACTTGCTAACCAAATAGTTATTCACTCTTGCAGTGTGGACATTAAAAATGCCACTTTCAGCAAATTTTGAAATGTAGTGACAACTTCAAATGGCTACTAACAACTTTTTTACAGATGCATGTTGTTGTTAAAGAGTTGTGTGCAATGGTTATAGATAAAAGTCTACCCTATCTAATAATGCAGTATTTATTTTGATCATGTTACGATTACTGAAGTAAGAATGACTTTTGTGAAGTACTATATGTTGAAACAATAGATATCCACAAATACATAGAAAATACAACAGCATATTTAACTCATTTCACTCCCAAAAATTGTCATAAATTTCAAATTTGTAGGAAAATATCCAATGCAAACTTACTAGTTTTATTAGTGCTTTAGTAAGGACTGTCTCTCTGCTATTTCAGAATAAAAGAACGAATTGTATTACTGTCATATTTTTGTATATTTGGCATTTATTTAACCCCTTGGGGACGACGGGCTTGTACAGAAGCCCACTGCATTGCACTCTCAGAGACGACGGGCTTCTACACAAGCCCAGAAATTATGATACAAATTTCTATCAAACACTGGATAAACGGTAAAGTTTTATTGCTTATTGCAGCTGTCCCAAAAAGTACACATTTTTGACAAGTATAAAGTAAAAAAAAAATATTCTGTGAAGAATTTTAATTAAACAACAAAGTTTATATTCCCTTCAAAGTCACCCACGTGAAAATCGAGTCGTCTCTCAAGGAACAACAGTGTCCTATAGCATCGAGCCCAAGGGGTTAAAAGGGTAGAATTTTTGGTGCAAAATTACACCAGTGACACGTTACGAGATAATACACTTTTCCAGTTTTGCTAATCTCTCCCATTATTTTATACCTTTGAAATTTCATTGATAGGAAGTACGCAGTGAGATAGCCACCACGATGACAGCTCTAGGCATGAGAGACATGTTGGTAGATTTGGTGGAGAAGCGATTGTTTCATGATGACGATGATGAACGGACACATGGTGTGCTAGCCGTGGTATGTATTTCACTGATCTGTTGTATAGATTAGAATATGTGTGACCCTCTACACCTAATGGGCGAACTTGTCGCTATGTCCTAAACTGAGCTACGTAGGTCTGAAATAGAAGAATCATTAAAAAAATAATAATAACAATGAGATGAGGGTAAATTTTGATTGATGTAAGTTTTTTTTGTCTATCAGCAAAATATCAAAATATACATGAGGAAATTTTCCTGATATGTAGTAAGTTATCTTTCGTGCCCTTCATAATTTTAATAAAAAGGCATGAAAATAAGTCACAATTTTTATATCATTTTCTCCACCACTATGAAAAAAATAATTCTGCTCTTTTGTCATAATATATCAATAAATGCCAGTAATACCCATGTAAAATTTTACAGCTAGCCTGTAGCTTTACAATGAGTGGTCTGTTTATTTTGAAAAATATGACCAAAAACTTACGTAATATCAAAGTTTGTGTTATTATGTGAACTCAGAATGAATCTAGTGTGTGCTTGGCCCACACAAACACTTGTCAACTCAGGCGTGCTACGAACAGCACACTCTTGGTATAAAGAACACTAGTATAACAAAATCTTGTTATGACAAAGAATTTGTTTACGTCCCAAAGTTGAAATGTCCCTTGTATTTTATTGATTTTGCTGTCTTGATTAAACAAAATTCATTATGACAAACAAATGTTTGCGGTCCCAACTATTTTGTCACAATGAGAGTCTCCTGTATTAGCATATTGTTATAGTTGGACTCTGTTTACCTCAGAGTCTACTCGTTTTGATAGCAGTATGACAAATGTTATAATTTTGTTGATACTAGGGTGTACTTGGCATGAAGTCGGAGAAGATTCTTCGCACCCTTCTTGAGATGCTGGAGTTGGATTCCTGTGAGTATGTCCGCATCCAAGTCATCCGGACCTTCTCCAGCCTGGGTCTGACCAACATCAAGATAATGAGATCGTTGAAAAGCTGGGAGAGGACTGAGGGACCCCTAGCAAGGTATAATAATAACTTGAATTGGATTTCCTTGTCAATTCACTTCGTTCAATTAGTATTAGGTTTATTAGTGATTCAAACTCATTCTTTTTTAACCTGTTGGAGACGATATTATTTCACTATAACATGCATTTTTCATAGACCCCCAACATGAATTAACTCGTACTTAGTATTCAATGGGTTAAGACCAGTTACTGAAAAAGAATCATGGACATTTGAAGTATCAGTATTGTATTATACTTTGTGGTATGTTGCAATAAGTATCT
>JZLH01S0248315.1:74164-90878 GCA_001188425.1 Eucidaris tribuloides
TATAGTATACCCCGAAAATTTCTGCTCTAAAACCGAGCATGCCCACACCCTCCCCTACCCCGCTTGGTCGCTTCGTTCCGTCACCGAGGAACTCATATACTTTAATGTGCCCCCATTGAGATTTTGCCCCTCCAACACTAAAAGTGTTCCGGCGCGCCTGACTACTACTACTACTCCTTATCATTATTATTGTAAATATATTACATGCGGTTCCGAAGTTACGTAAAATTTCGTAAATACATGTCAGAACAAAAATCGATCAAAAACGTGATTTCCAGTACAATTTCAATACAAATTGTGTTTTCAGCCAAAAATTCACAAATGAATAATTATTTTTACTTTTATTGCTTGAAATTAACTAATTTCATACTATTTATGATCGCAAAAGTGTCCCCGACAAATTTCAGCACAAAAAGTAAAAAACAAAACAACAAAAACATCAAAAGCATGGAAATACATAAGAAATAAAAAGCATAAAATACATAGGAAATCAATTTTGATTCCAGATTTTTTAAAGTAAATTTGCTAAGAACACCCAAAAGAGTGTCTAGACCAAAAATTAGCATTTTTTTTGGAGCTTTAATTAGTGATTTAGAGCTTAAGTATGATTTACATATAGATTAGCACAATTGATTAATATGACATTATAATTCCGAGTAAATGAACTATAAAGTCTTGTAGGTTACATCATGGGCTACGTGTATGTCGATTTTCAAACGGCCAAGATCTCGGGGGAGGGGGGGGGGAACGGAATCGCCCCTCCCCCGATATAACATAGCCAAAAAAGCCCATCCTGATTAGGGTTAACCTGGTGGCTACGGAAAGGAATGTATATGAATTCTGTAGGAATTTCAGAATCTTGGAGTTAACTGGTTAATATGAAGGATTTTATTGTATTTGGCAACCATTTTGTGGAATTTTCAGTGCTTGTCTAGAAGCATGCAGGAGTATTTTGTGATCAACTTAATATTGGTAGGGTTACACCCATTTTTAAAGGACGAAGTCCGAAATATTACCTATTTACCACCCGATATCTATTTTTACCTATGTTTTCTACAAATTTTGAGGAATGATTGTGTAACATATTTTATTTTTGTATCAATACGTGCAATATCTTGACTCAAAATCAATATAGTTTGAAAAAGAGGCACTCCAAATTTTCAGCACTGCTTTGATTGATTAAAAAAATCACATGTGTAACTGACAATAAGCTTGTATTGTCAGTTTATTTTAGATTTACAAAGAGCTCCTAATAGATCATGCCATTTGATTATATAAACATTTAAAATGGAATCAGAGAAACTTGGTTGAAAATATGTACAAAAAAAGATCATAACGTATGGAGTAAAATCACAGTTTAAAACTATTATGTGGAGTGTCCCAAGATTCCATCCTTGGACCTCTTTTTTTCTCTTATATTAATATTAACGATATGTGCAATATATCCCGCAAAATAAAATATATGTTGTGAATCTTATAGGAATTGAATCGCAATATTCGTGTATATTTTACCAAAAACTCAATCAATTTTCTCTTGCCTTCAATTAAAATTTGTCTGTCACATTTTCGTTCTATCACGGTCCAATAATTTGGAATTCTTCCGGATGATATCAAAGAATCATATAATTCAAAATCTTTTTGAAGCGTAAATTAAAACTTTACTTCATGTCTATGGACCTGTATGATAGATTGATAGTAATTATGTACACATCGTTTCCCTTGTGTTTTTTTTTTCTCTGTTATTCTGCAGTACCTCTTGATCAAAAGTCCAAAGGGACTCTACTCAGAGTCAGAACTAAAGGGCTATGTTCAGAGTCAGAGACTTTTCTCTGTTCAGTGTGGGCAGAGCGGGTTGAGAGTGGGTCATAGAGATATATACTTAGTATCTATCTCTATGGAGTGGGTTTCTAGCGCCCTCTTTCGATCTGAATTGAACAATACATGTAATTCTACAGCACAGAGTTGGGCTGGAATTCTTCCCGATGATATGTGTATTGATTAATGTAAAGCCTTTAAAGTATAAGTCACGGCGATTTTCTGTAAGGAGCTGTTTTCCATAGATTACGTAAACTCGTTCAAGATATCATTGACAGCCGATTTCATACAATTTTGAATAAAGCCATGCCGAGACATTTTATAAATAACCATTATAGGAAGTAAGGAGTTATTTTTTATTTATTTATTTATTTATTTGCATTATTATTATTATTGTGTGTGTTTTTTTTTTTGGGGGGGGTTTACATTAAAAACCTCGATCGGAAGTATATAGAAAACACATGACACATTCAACTCCGGACATCTCTAGAAAGCCTTTTGCTTTGAATTATTATTTATTCCTTCCAAGTCGGGAGACCTTAAAGTTTGTTAACTTCTGTAACATTATAGACTTTATCGCCTTATCGCCTACTAGATTGTATAATTTAGCATTTGATGCTGAAAGCATCAAGACAATTATTGTGGGAGATGCCTTGGCTTTTGGCTCGACGCTGAAATAAGATACGGGGCTGCCGCATCCAAATCACGTGAAATACAAATACACCAGAAAGTATATTTGTAAGAAGTAATACGGATTGTTAATCGAAATGTCTTAATTCTTAAACCAAAGTTTGCAGTTTCTTGCAAATATAAGCAAACGACTATGTGGTTTGACCTTACGAATTTCTCCAAACGTATTAAAAATCATATTTAGAGATATACCAAATAATCGAAATTATCTCTAATTCCATAAAAAAATTAACAATGTTTCAACAAGTTAAAAAACAAATCTGAGCTACATGATTCAACATGCTACCAGGGCAGAGGCGTCAATCCTGTGGGGGCAGGGGGGATCGACCCCCCCCCATGAAAATATTGGGGGCAAACATATCGATTTGCCCCCCCCCCCATTTTGACAACTTGAAAAAAAATCAGAATATGCAAATATAAAAGCATTGGAAAGCACTATAAAACCATCAAACATGGCATAAAAATGCTATTAAACATACAATATTGTCAATTTTTTCTGCGCGATCGATGCCCCTGTACCAGTGTCTCTGATATTAGGGTCATAACCAGCAAATCAATCATGTGGTGCTTAAGCGGCATCCGGCAAAGGAATTCATCCAATCGAAATCGGTCAAATGCAGAAGAAGCATTTTTAATGGTTTTCAAATTATAATAACTAATTTACAAGACAAAATTTTAAAATTAAATGTAGAAAAATTGTGTACCTCATGTAGCTCTACCAGACGAAACAAAAACATTGATATCGGTCGACAAATGAAAGAGAACAAGCATCTTTTTGGTGCGTTTTTTAAAATTAAGTTTCGCATATTAGCATAAATAATTGTTCAAATTTCAAAATTCCGCGTAGAAGTTTGATGTATACCTCATGTAGCTTTACGAGATGAAACGAACAAAATCGAAAGTGGTGGAGAGGGAAAAAATGGAAAAGAAGATTTGTTGGTGATTTTCGAAAAATTCGCATAAATTTGCATATTTAATGAATTTCACAATTCTACATAGAAGATTTGAATCCCTAACGTATCATAGTACTATTATAAATAAACGGAATTGAAATCGGACAAGATACGAGAAATTGTGGACGGACGCCGGACGCCGGAAGACGGACGCCACGCCACGACATAAGTTCATCCATTCGATCCGGATGAGCTAAAAATGAAGCTCTGATATCAGGGGCGGCGGAACGTATTTTCGTTTGGGGGGGCAAAGCCAAAAAGGGGCACTTATATGTCAAAAGGGGCATAGGGCGCGAGCAGATATTTTCACCATCAGATTAGGTGTTTTGCTTGAAGATGCTGTTTTTAGCGGCAATCTAACTCGAACCCAACCTTTTTTAAAATGGGTTCCGATTTGAAACATGACATCTATAGGCCTACACATAATCCGCCTGCGAGCGCAGCGAGCGAGCGGTTTGAGAAAATTTAGAAATGTTTAGTTGTAAAACTCGCAATATGTGGTCTATTTCTATAGCGCGCAATAAGTACAGCGACTGATTTTTTTTTGTAGTATTTTAAAAAAGTTAAAGAACATCTGTCTAGATCCAACTTTTCTGCTTGAAGTAGCTGTTTCTTCATAGTAATGTAACTTGAGCAAAACCTTTTGGAAGGAGATTTCTGATCATTTAAACATGAAATATACATGTATCTACCTCGCGAGCGAGCGGTTTTGGAAAAATTGGGAATTTTCAGATGTAAAACTCGCTTTGTGGTCTATTCTGGCGCTAATAACAGCACTGAATTTTTGTAGTATTTAAAAAAAAATAAAGAACATCTGTCTAAATCAAACTTTTCTGCTTGATGTGGCTGTTTCTTCACGGTAATGTAACTTGAGCAAAACCTTTTTCAAGGGGATTTCTGATCATTAAAACATGAAACTATCTCGCGAGCGAGCGATTTTGGAAAAATTTGAAATTTTAAGTTGAAAAACTCGCTTTGTTGGCTGTTATGGCGCTAATTACAACTCAGAATTTTTGTAGTGTGTTAAAAAGATGAAGAACATCAGACGAATCCATAAGAATCAATGAGCAAATACGTTAGTGAGGGCAGAGATGATAAACTATAGTTTCGTTATAAATTACAAAGTCATGATGCACATTGCGAATACTTGAAGTTCTGCTGAAGAAACAGGGGCATTCTTCTCCTTACGAGGTGATTTTCTTTGTTGAAGAGAAGAAAAGGCGACCGTAGGAAAGTTACCTCACGAAACACACTTTTTTTATCGCTTGAAGAGTATATAAAATAGGGCCATGTAATCACGAAAACAAAATTTGGAGAGGGCCCAATTTTTGCAACCGCAGACGGCTCTACAAGATGAGAGGCCAAATGCCCCTTCTAGGTACATAATGTGCCTCTTCTTTGAACAAAGTATTTTCTTTCTCTATTATGTGCCCCATCAGACAGTCAGAGGCAAAAATACATACAATAAACAATAACAAAAAGAAAAGAAAATCACCTCCAGTGACGAATGTGCGTATATAAAGGTTTCACTGCACTCAGTATATGGGTTCAAACCAAGATAAGGCACATTCAACTTAGAAAAATAGTCATTATTTGCCTTCAATTAAAATGGGGGGGGGGATGGGGCAAACTGTAGCATGGTATAATTTTGCTACCACATGAGGACATTAAGAGGAGATGCTAAATGCCCTTTTTAGGCACAAAATGCTTGTTGAATATAATTTACCTAATTATGTTTATTGTATGCTATACGTGCCCCGTTAGGGGAAAAAATGAATATGAAGAAGACAAATATCGACAAAAATGAGTAGACTAAAAAAGGCGTCATTTCACAAAGGGCACATTTCATCTTGAAAAAAGGGCATGTGTCATTTCACAAAGGGCACATTTCGTTTTGAAAAAAGGGCATTTTTTTGCTATCCAATTTTTTATTTTTTTTTTTGGGGGGGGGGGCAAGTGCCCCCTGCCCCCCCCCGTTCCGCCGCCCCTGTCTGATATAATTGTAGTTCAAAACGATCATGATGTGCTTTTAAAAGCCGAAATCATTGAGCCACCATTCCAGTTTTACCTCATAGATTGTTGCGTCGCAGAATTTTCGTCAGCCGACAATAATTCGTTTTTATCTGTACATATTTTATGAGTGCCAACATAACTGTCTGAAGTTTTTGTGTTTTCTGGTGTTCATTTGTTCATTCAAACACTGTCAGAGATGTCAGATAGCAAAGTTTGACTTTTTTTAAATCGAAGTTCCACAATTTTATGCATTTTAACACTTATAATGTAATACACTGTAAAATACTAAACACTTTTATAAACACTTTTCTCTGTAACACACTTGAACACATTTAATATAAAATCATAAACATGTTTTAGTGTTTCAGTGTTGAAGATCATATACGCGTCAACAAGCATTTTTGTGAACACCGATCTTCACACAATCATTATATAGATGATACAAAATTATTTCTAACTAAACGCGTGTTTATGATTTTATATTAAATGTGTTCAAGTGTTTATAAAGTGTTACAGAAAGTATGTATACAAGTGTTTATTATTTTTACAGTGTATAAGTTAGCAAACATTTGATTTCAGAATATATTCATCAATTGACACACAAGACCATAATGCTTACTTACATTTTATTGCAATTATGTGGTAGGTGCCATGCAATCCTTCAAAAACACATATATACTATTTGTAAATGATATTCTCCCGGCGCAAACAAATCATTAATTGATTGGATCAGTGTTTTTGTGTTATAAGATCCTTATATGTTACAAACCCGGGTTACAACATTTGTAACATTTTATAATAATAAATTAATTAAATGGTTGTATAAGAGTTAATCATCTACAAGTAAAAAATATTAATTTTCATCAATTCAGTTTACTACAGCACTTGAAGATTCTGAAATTAAACACACATTATCTTCTCTAAAGTGTAACTGAAAAAAGAACATTGATACAGCACCCTCTGCGGCCAAATGCCGTATCTGCGGCTGGTCTTGGCCGCGCCGTTGGAGACGATTTGATTACACTATAACACGCATATTCAATAGACCAGCCCTAGATATCTCGTTTTTAATCTCCAGCTCCGACAGTATAGCAAAATCTGGGTGTAGCTCGATCGACAGGTCATCAGCTAACGTGATTCTGGAATTAGGTAAGCAAACGAAAGCGGTCATATTCTCATTGCATACCTGATTTCACTGCACCCATTCAATCAAGAAGTCTTACACGTTTATGTTCACTGTTTTCAACACCTATTTGCATGATTTATTCTATGCTTTGTTTTAAATCTGCAAGTTTGGTTTTGTCTTTGCAGACCACCCCAACCGTTGCCGTTGGCCGACATAAACGTGCAGCGTTCTTATCGGGGACATATGACAGTCGTTTGGCGCTCTGTTCCCCGGTGTACCACACGCGTTTCCGGTGCTCTGTAACGGATAAATCTGAGTTTGTTTTGATGCTGTCAGTTTGATGAAGGAACGAGGAATATCTACATTTCCATAGCGTACAGATTTTCTGATTTTTGGAAGTTTATATTGAAGGATTAAACCATGGCGAGCCGAATGAGGAAATTATTTCATCGACATAATGCCGCAGCTGCCGAGGAGCGTCGTAAACTGAGACGCGAGCTCTTTCATTTCGACAAGGTGGGTAGTAGGTCTACCGACAATCGGGCCGAGACAGTCGGGCAGTCAGATCCCCTGTCTTACTTGTTAGTCAGTACTGTAGCCACTCTCTCAGAGCCAAACTCGACGAACGTGGAGAATAGGGGACCAGGCAGTATTCGGTATTTATCATTCAAGTATCATTTGTATTTTTGTAAACAAGTCGATGTTCAAAAATGATTATCATGCCTGGTCAAATAAATTTAAATTAGTCAGAGGCCAGAGCCTGGTCAAGTCTCTCTGATTCTTGTTCCCGTGATGGAACTTAACCCTTTGCATGCGAATGTTGCAATTTTGCACATTCGTACAATCAAATTCAACAATCGTAATGATTAGTTTTCTCCATTATGTTTGTATTAGAAAACCCAACAAATGTCCATAATGCTTACACAACGTCTAACGTTATAGAATAATTGCCAGTTTCAATGGTGCGATAAGGAAAGCAAAATTCAAAGAAAATATGAAAAGAACAATTGTCATTATCATCCCCTCAGAATAAATTCCGCGTGTAGAGAGTTAAGTACATGTACATTTTGGACAAAAATATTGGCAAAAACAGCTGTAGGCATTTAATCACTAATCTCCAGATCTCATCTGCTCATCTCGCAATGTCTTGTACTTGATAGTATTAGTACCAGCGGCGCGGTGTGGTGCATGCGTGCACACCCACAATGTAGTTGCAACCAACAACGTTCCATGGTTGACACCAGGCATAAACTGATGCAGGATAACCATGTAACATTGTTGGTTGCAGCAATCCTTTGTTTTAGCAGTCTAAATTATGTTGCTAACTTCAGTTCAGCATGCATTTTTTTTTGTCAGTACTCGTAGATACATTAATGATGGAATAAAATGCATGCTGTTAAGTTAAAAACTTAGAATAATTTAGACTGCTAAACACTATGCCTTGGTTGCTTAAACTGCATTGCTAGCTGTGAGCGTGTGCTCGTTGCGTATGCACGGCTGGCATTATCGAGTGCAAGAATCGGTGGTGAGAGGCCGATCATTTTGCCAATATTTTTTTCCAAAGTGTACTTTATTTCCAACAAATGTGCAAATGTGATTATGTGATGAGACCTACTGTATATGATTTTGAATATGTTGCACTGATATTGCCTGGTCCTCTATTCTCCAGGTTTGGCTATAAATGATTCATTTTCATTTTCTAATTGATAACTTATTTATGCACAATGACTTTGCCTGGGATAATGCCAATATTATCGTTTGAATATTCAATGGGAAAGGTATTTAAATTATTGGAATAGTTGGAATACCAAGCAGAATGCAGACACAAATATTAGGGACTAAGTGGCTAATGTAGGGAATGAAAAACACAGAAACCCTAAAACAAGTTAGTAACAAGTATTGTGTGTGTTTACTATGATTGCCAGTGAAACCCCATTCAGAAGAGTGGTAATGTAGCTGGAATCTGTGCATGATTATCATACTTAGCCAATAAAATTACAATTCTGAATACAAAATGATTTCAACTTTATTCAATTAATCAAAATGACTTCTTCAGTTCTTGCATCAGCTAGAATTTCAAAACAGTTTGATCTCATAAATAAAAAACATGAGGAAAATATTTTTAGGGTGAACATTTAACAAATTAAATTTACATGTAGGTAAGAGGATTTTGTGGTCAGAACACACATGTTTTGGGTTCAAAGAAATAAATTTCCGTGCACAAACTTTCCACTGCTGATGACTTTTTTACATTTAGCACATACAGTCCTAATAAATGACAATCAATTAGCAAACTAAGATGGACATGGACAATAAGGGAAAAAGAGAGAAAAAGGACAGCAGTAGGCAGGAGCATGCCTTTGTAAATGTAAAAATATACTTGGTATAATACTAATAGTGTGTTCTGAAAGCCCAGAATTCTTTGTCATGACAATTGTATTCATGAACACAAAAGGCTGCAGTGTAGGGACTATGCCTCAATGCACACGAGGTTACGTGAGTCATGCGGGTGCATGCAGTAAAGCCAACAAAAACATGCCAAGGTCTGTTCATACATTGGAGGTTATAATATTGATCACTAGTAAGAATTCAACCAACTTACATTGCTCTTTTTATTTCCAACTGCTGGACATAAATGTGTAAACTACTAATAACAAACCTTCCCTAGTTCTGATCTCGCTCATCTTGCCCTATGACAAGATTGGTGATTGTGCCTTCTCTGTTGTTGAACCTGCAGGAGTGTAGGTACTTTGGAACCAGCTCCCCATTCACATTTGTGAAACCCCTTCTCTTGAAACAAAACAGTGCAAAAACTATTAAAAAATATTCTAATGCACAGTTTGCACACAACATTTAAATCACTCCTTGAAACTTCAATCAATTTTATTTTACCAATCAGGCCACTGTATATTATCAATGTTGTAGTAGTAATAGTACAAAGTAGCAGTAAGTAGTAGTAGTAGACGTAATAGTAGTAGTAGTAGTATTACTGGGTAGAAGTAGTAGTTGTAGTAGTTGTAGTAGTAGTAGTAGTAGTAGTAGTAGTAGTAGTAGTGGTAATAGTAGTTAGTATTTTCATGAAAATATCAGAGGAGGTGTAGGGGTCAGTACTGTAAGCCTACAACACACATGTGCAGCATGACTCATTTCTAACCTCCTATAGTCAACTGGTGCATTAATAATTGGGGTGTGATTTATAATGGCTCATTTGATATGAAGTTATGTCATTCCAGCCCAAGGTGACGTGTGGGACAGTTGCCCTTCTGATGACCAATATTATTGATCCATGCCCTTGTTATTGTAATCCATACAATATACTGCTTCCAGTAGCCACCTCACAGGTTATTACTAATATTCTGTCAATGTTTTTTTTTAATCATCACCCACGTTCTCAGTTTCCAAGAATTCTGTTATGTCCACTGCCAATGACTGTATACCTTGTAATCATAATGGATAAGATCTAATATATGTGTGTACAACCAAGAATAGCTCATGTCATGAGCTCATACTGAATCATGCTTGTGATGTGCCTAGAAAGTGCTCTATTTTAGTTTGAAGCAACTAGGCTACAATTCAGGCAGCTTAAATTAACTAAAATCCTGTAGAGCTGTGTAATATTGAATGAATCTGTCCATTTTCTCTCTTGAATTTGGGTAGCTATTGAATTGATTGTTGTTCCAAATTGTCCATTCATTTGTTTGTTTGTTTTTTCTTTCTACAAGAATACATTTATGTTGATGTAACACTGGAATAAAATCAATGTAAAATTGAAAACAGTACATGAGTTCACATTTCCCCTCCCATTCCTTGCTCACATTTTATTAAAGTAATCCTGTTGGGTCACTCTTTTTCTGAGTAATTAAAAATACCAGATCAAGCATTTGATCATTAATTTGATAATACAGAGATGGACAGCAAATTTATTCCGGATAATAATAATATTTTCTTCACAACCATAAAAGGTTGTGTGTGCACAACAGCCACAACTAGATATTTGTGAACTGAAGTAAATTTAATTTGCCAGTGCAGCAATGTGCCTTTTGGGATATTTACACAAACATGTATTTTCTAACAAAGATGAATTTGACAAATTTATCAAATGTTGAGGAATCTTTGTGCACATTATTTTGGTATGAAGGCATTCAGATACGATAAACACGTATCAAAGTGGTACACAATGTCACAATGCTTTGCACATTGTCTATTGTTATTCACTCCTGTATACTACATTTAATAAAAATAGACCACGTGCAATCCATTGTGTCATACTACACAATAGTATCAATTCTGGCAATTTAGCATTTTATTGTACACTGACGAGAAAGTGTAGTCGTGGCATATGGACACATGTCTGAACTCCTGTATGCCATGCCATGTGGTAGTGCGGTCTTTATCAATGAATAAGCCTGTACCACGTGTTGTCGCCCTAATCAGGATAATGCGTTTAGCAGTTACATCTCATTGATGAATGAAGATAAGAAAAGGTCGTTCTAACCAGAAACCTGGATATGAACTTGGTAGTTCAAATGGTTAATGTGAAGACCATATAGCGTGGGGGATGGGTCAGGGGGGAAAGACACCAAGGTCCTTTGAGGAGAAGTCTAAGAGGTGCTCAATGCTTCAATGATCTGAAGAAGAAGAAGAAGAAGAAGAAGAAGAAGAAAACAAATTCAACTTGTATATTTTTGTATAAATATTGAAACATTGTAATGGGCTTGTCACTTTGTGTGCTGTTACTGCTGAAGTAGTACTTTTTTAAAATGTTCACTGGGGTTTTGTGCATTGAACATTATTGATCAGGCGTAGTTGTAACCAGACTGTATGTATGTTGTTTGGACGAAAAAGAAAACTTTTGTGAATATTTAATAGGCTGCCAATTAATCAATTCAATTTTTGAATTCTAATTGTGGATAGACGATGGTATTTGTGTAATTCTTAGATGGCCATCTTTATTAAAAAGTAGGCCCTACAGTGGATGTAAAAAACAGCACATCTTCTCATTTTCCTGCAACAATCAGTCATGTTTAAATTCTACTGTACCTGTAATGTACATAAGATTGTATTCCTACAAATATCTTGTGGAAGGATGCCCCCTCCCCCCAAAAAGAGAGAAACATCTCAAAATCCAGTTTGTTATTACCTAGTTAATAACTTTATATCACCTGACTCTGCAAAACACATGCATTTGATAATGTATTGTAAAATGCTAACTTTTCAGTTTTGTTCATGTTGATTTGGAAGTGGATGTAAAATGCTGATAGGAAAGTGCAAAGCCCCACCAGAAATCACCAGGTTAGCAGTCTGCTCCATTATAGCTGTATACACTTGCCGATACTCTCACAGGTTACAGACAGAATGAATGACTTCCTTGTGTGTCTGAGGGGGATATCCTGCCCCTAATGAAATGTTTGTCAGAAGACCTGTCAAAATGATCAAATTGTCATTGTTTGCCCAACCCCTATGATTCCTTGGCAATACTATGAGTTTTTTTTCTCTGATAGTCTGTTTTCTTTACAAGTTTGCCAAAAGCAGGTGTTGTTAGTTTTTCCCATCTTTCAAGTGTTTTTTTTTTGCCATTTTACTGTATTTCTAAGCAGAGTTTTTAGACTCAGTCAAAAACTCTGTAAAAGTCAGGAAGTTTGAAGTTTATTTTTCTTTTCTTTGGCTATAACTGACTTTTTTATTGTCTTAGCAAAGCATAGCAAAGCAAACATGGAAATTGTCATTGTATGTATGTCTTCACTTGTCTTTTTGTTGTTTTTCCCCTTGACAGACTGTGGAGCACGGTTTCCCCAACAAGCCTAGTGCTCTGGCCTACGACCCAAAATTGAAGCTCTTTGCGATCGGAACCACAAATGGAGTCATCAAAATGTATCCTTTTTATATGTGAAACCATGTTTGTGTAGTTGTTTTTATTGTTTTGACTGATGACTGTGGGGAGTGGCGATATGATTGTTCTCGTCATCATCTGGATACTGGAAGGGGAAGCCTTGTGGTAGGCAATTTTTCTAGCAGTTGTAATATTACTCCATAGTTCTCTTATTTGTACCACAAAGCTCAAACCTAAAATCTGTTTGTGTGGAGTATGGGATGTACCTTTTGAGGGCGTGGTATTTTTGTTTGTTTATTTTGTTTCAGTGCTACTGTAGGTACAGTAGTTGCAAATTACAATGAGTAATATGCTGATCATGTTATGACTGTATTTTCCAGCACAATAGATTAACTATTTTTGTCTGTCCCATTAAACCTACATCACAGAGTTAATTCAGAATGAATACCATGAATATAATTTCCATTTGAATAACAAAGGGAATGCAAATCGATGATTAATGACACCTGACACAGAACAATGGTCATACACGCGAGTCATTCTTACTGGTAGTATTCATTGTAGTATGTGTACACCTACTTGATGGAGCAGACCAATATAAATATTAATTGCAAGGGCTGACTAACTGGCAATAGTAATCAGTGTTGGTGGATTTGAATTAAATAATTGAAATTGTTGATGTTGATGATTTGAATCAATGATTTAAAAAAAAATCATTAATTTGAATTAAAAAAAGAAATACCTGAGGAAATTCGTCATGTGACCAAAATGGTGAAAAAAAAATCAAGACATTTTTCAAGAGAATTCTTTCATACATTTTCTGCATAAAGTTGAAAAAAAAAATCAATGGTGTAAGTGATTTCAATGATGGACTACATGTAATTCATATTCCAATAGTGAGTTGCAACATTGATGATTGAATATGACAGTACACCTTGAAAAATTGCCTGCATTTTGTATTAAAACCACAGTTGTACTTGTATTTAATCAAAGTATACAATATTAGTGTGTACAATGTATTGGTTGAATCAGGCCTTGACAGTAGGCCTTCAAACTGAAAGACATTTTCAGTAACCAGCACAAAAATGAAAGTGATTATTGCATGTAAGTCATGTGCGTGTGTCATTTGTAGTCACATGCATCTCCTTCCAGGCAATAAATCATTCAAGGTTCACCACATTTTCAAAGTGAACTTTGTGCATTCAAATATTTAAGCTTTACAGTTCAACTTCAGGATTCTTATTCAATGTGCTCTTTTGGCGAAATGGACTCCTGTCATACAGTATGTAAAAGGTGTGAATAAGTTGATGGACCTGCCATGAGAGTATTGTTGAGTATGAGTATTAGGAGGGATTCAGTGAAGCTTTTTGTGAGATAATTACATTGGTTGACAGGAAAAAGGGGTTTACGTCCATGTATTGTGTATGGACGTTAACCGCTTTTTCCAGTCAACCGACGATTATAGTCTGTGGCACGGCCTGGATGGCATTTGAATAATTCAAATTTATGAGGTAATATTGCCCTGTCATCCTGTATAAATCATTGGTTGCAGTAGAATTTTAGTATTAGTCAGATCCATTTACCCTTTCTTTGCCAAGTTTGCCAATTTGCATGAATCAATAGATTCAATGAAAATAATGAGTAAGGATTTACTAATTATCGCTTACGCAATAGGATACCCTCCTCTCAGGTCCAGCAAGTTATTCAAGTCTTCTTTGCCCAAAAGAATTTGTATAAACTGCAAATTGAATAAGAATGCCCTGTAGAATTGGACCCAATGTTCACTTTACAAATTGAGACAAATATAGTTAAAGCCCAAGTTTAGTTTTGGGGATTTTTTATTTGAAAGCTTTATGCCCCAAAGTCATAACCCTACAATAATAGATTCTGAATGTTCTTTAGATTTTTTAAATAGTTAAGAAATCTTGGGACCCGAGGATTTAACTCGACTATATTTTATGATTATAGCTCTAAAGGCAGTTAAAAAGCTTTAAAGTTGCATGTGTTTATACCTCTCTGAAAGAGCAGCTTGCTCTTTCAGATGAGGTATATACTTCATAGAGTTAATACCTTTTTCGTTTTTAGTTTTTTTTTAAATTAATTAAGATAAATGTCGGGGCGGGGGGGGACCCCGACATTTCAGCATAATATTTACATTATAGCATCGCCAAAGGTTATAAAGCGGTTATTATGAAGTATACCTCATCGAAAGAGCAGAGTCTGCTCTTTCAGAGAGGTTATAACACATGTAACTTAAGCCTTTTTAACGCCTTTGGCTCGTATAATATAAATAATATAGATTATATAGTTAATATAGTTATATAATATAATTAAACATATTTATAACATGTATATACATGTATAATTAAAAAAACTAGAGACATTCAGAATCTATTATATATATATAATTATATTTATATTATGACTTTGGGGCATAAAGCTTTCAAATAACAAAAAATTCCCAAAACTAAACTTCGGCTTTAAACAGAGTAGAAATTCATATCAAACCCAAGAAAACTGTGTAAAATGATCATGCCTTGCATGGTAAGGGTTAATCATGGTGAGTCAGATATGCACACAGCGCTCTGTTTGTGTTACGTGTCATGTTCACATGTATGCAGCACCTTAGTGATTAGGGACCAGTTTATGTGCGCTCTGACTCGCTCTGTCTGGATTAATTTATAATGCTTATTAATGTTGCAGCATCGGCAAAGTAATTATTTGCGCTGACAGACGTACAGGGATTAAAAAAATAAAATAAGTGTGAAGTAATGAGTGACCTAGTCTAGATCAAGATATGGAATGAAAGAGTCCTGCTTATTGAGTTGTGACTGACTTGTAGTGTACATGCTTTATTTACATGTAACCTGCATTAAAAATGAGCAGCTATATTTTTCAATACATTATGACATTAGAATTGCTGAGCAGTTAAAACCACATCATCTGTGAAAATGAGTATGATATACAGTGTATGATGTGATTTGAGGAGAAACGGTTGTTATGAAAAACACCTGTAGGCTGTGGACCATGTTTTGAAATGATTGAATTTGAAATTATTTTATAGTTTTCATACACACTGCTTAAATTACTTAGAGGATAATCGGAGTGATTAGTTATTACAATCATTTATAATAGACTTGAAAATCATGGAACCTTACATTCGTGCTTTGGCCACATTGTGAAATGCTTCAATTGTGCAGGTGGTGCAGGCTTGAATAATGCTACTCAACCAACTGTACATGTTGAGTAGGCCTACATGTATCTCATGTGTGCATTGTTACTCATCTTAATTAACTAGTTCATTTATTATACTTTCATTATACTCTGGTTGATACCTTTTCCATATTGGCATGTTGTAATCCAGAAGGTTTCCATTGTTAGTGCAGGCGAGACTGGATGTTCATGCTTGGTCGATTCATAGAGTTGGATGCTGTAATTAATCCGCTCTGTAATATTCGTGTGCGCATCTCGAGTACATGCAATGTACGTGTCGCTGATGAAATTTGCAAACAATCACACTCTGATGATGTGAAGTTTAGGTACTGATGATACTGCGTGAGTGTCTCATTTTAGTCACTCTGCATGCATATTAGCCACTCATTGTATTGCGTTTTAGTGACTGTGTTGCATCATTACATCCAAAACTGGTTGACGGCCTTGAATGAATACTGGGTGATTATCAATTTTGCCCTTTTGTTTATGATCATTTTTTAGATGATGCAACATCAATTGTTATTCTGTGAAGTTTAGTGCCAGCATGCTACCATCAGTATTAGAGGATATAATTTTACCTCACAATCATTGCAAACTACACATAATTTCAATTTCACAATCACTGCAAACGGCTTGAATAATCGGACATCGATTGACATGTGCCATATTGTACGTAAAACCAATAACAACAACAACCCCAGTGTTGGATTACTATGAACTATTTGAATTCAGTAATTTTATTCACATTATTGGCCATTCCATTCCAATACAAGTATTAAAAGAAGTAAATCTTTTACATCTTGATTAATTGAATGAAACAATTTTCTGAAATTGAAAGGGGAAGTCCACCCAGATTTCAGGTTGATTTTAATAAAAGCAGAAGAATGAGTGAAACCTACAGTATTCATGATGGTTTAGCAAAAAAATCCACCAAAGAATAACAGAGTTAGGAATTTTCAAAGAGTGACGTCACAGCAGCTCCCCCATTTGTCATGTGTAGGGCTACATGTAGGCCTACATGTAATATGAATAAAGACTAGATGTTAATTCGTCACTAAGACGAATTGGTGATCC
>JZLH01S0248315.1:97201-109113 GCA_001188425.1 Eucidaris tribuloides
CAGGAAAATGAGATAACATCAACAAAAGTATACATATTTTGAAAGACCATCTCATACCCTTTGCATTGGTACCAGAAACTTAGAAAATTATTCATTTAGGGGAATTTTATAAGCATTTTAAGTGTTCAATGTCTGAAAATAGCCAATTGTACATCGTTCAGCGATTTCACCCATACAGTACATGTACTGTACTGTATGTAACCTTAATTGTAATGGGTGGGAGGAGGGGAAACTGTAGGGTGTGTCCATTTCATGACCTACTTCACACCCTAGACACACTAGCACACATATATATATATATTTTTTTGCAGTACCCTCCATGTAACTCGCCTTTTTCTTTGCCATTCACTATGTAATTACTGAAGCACCAAAAATAAATCTTGAAGTATGTTGTAATGTATTTGTTACTCCTGCAGCCCTGCATGAAATTAGATATTCATCTGCAAGTAAAAAAAAGCCAACTCATGCAATTTTGTTCTCATACAGAACGAAGTCACCCTTGTTCACTGGAAATGTATAAGTTCCAATTTGATTGGAATAAATTTCACGTGTACAGAGTCAGAGTGAAGGTGGGATATATCATAATGATATCAATCGTAATCATAATCATATTCACAAGATCAATCATAATCATATATTATCATAATTAAGTTTGTAATTAAACCACGGAAAAAAATGAGATGAATGTGATTCGAGTTTGCTTTCACACCTCAGGTAATAATTATAGTGAAAAAAATGATTGCTGATTGCAATGACACTGGCATGAACACGATTTGGCCACTACGTGAAAACATTCTAAAAATGGGACAGGAATGAAATATTGATCTAAATTCAAGCCCATGAGGAAGAGAGAAAAATGATGAAGCTACAGTACTGTGCAATACAAATTTAGATACTTGACCATGGTGTGAGAATTCCAAGTTCAGATAGCACTTTCTTTGTGTGAATTTTGGAGCCTACAGAAAGCTCTGTCAAACTCTTTACAACCTCATTATGCTCATCATGCTGTTCCAATGGAGCAGCTTGTTATACCCTGCACATTGTAGTCTGGTCTCCAGACATTTAGATAATTAACCCATCGTACACATTGATAGGGAAACTGAAACTACTCAAGTCGAAAGCTTTGACTATTTACTAGTTTGTTGATGTCCTTTCTTCCAAATATGAGACTGGTCTTATGCTTGGGATGCTTCATACCCATAGCAACGCATTGGGAGAAGTATCAGAAGATAAAATCACAGGGTCTGAAATCGAGACTACCCAACATGTGCCTTTGTGGCGTGTGAAATCCATCATCGGTGGTGCGCGTGAATCAAGAGCCAAATCACTATTAATGAAGTACATGGACATGCATGCGCGATATGCGGACCAACCACTTGATGCGACAGATATCGATTGCCTCGTTAAATATGTCTCTTCCATTTCCACAGGACCCCTCCATAACGCTCGTAGACATGAGAGTATCGGCATCATTATTTACTCTTTACACATTCTGGGAAATGGAATTATCAAATCGGTATTGTGTACTTTTCACAGGCATTGTATGTGCATTGCGTGCATTGAGGGTGCGTGTTGCATGCAGTTTCCAATTCCAGCCAATTCAATAGACTTTGGAACTGTGCAGACTTCACGTTTTTTAAAGCTTGCACAAAAAATATTAATTCAAGGGTTCAGTTTGGTTTTAGAAACAGATAGTAAATCATATTCATTAAATTATCAGATTGTCAAAATCTGTATAGTAGTGACTGGTAGGAATTTTCATTGAAGTACATGCTGTTGTTTTGTAGCTGTACAGTGTACACACACATTCACATACACAATCATACACATCTCAGAAAAACAAAAACATGTAGGCCTACATGATATGATGACTACCACTGACTGGGAGACAAAGTGCAACAGTAACATTCTAGACATTAACTTGTTGAAGAAATCCCGTTGAACATGTATTTTCTTCTGCCTTTCTAGAGCTCACATTTTCTCACGATGTGCTTTCAGCAAGATTTGGGGGGGGGGGGGTGGAGGGGTTCCACTCCATTTCTTACATTTACAACAATATAACTGGGAGTGACTCACTGAATTGGTGTCATTTTTCAAATTTCTGGCCACCTGCTGGATCAGGCAGATGTGGAAATGGTATCCAGTCTGTATTTTCTTGCACAACAATGCACCGGGGCTCGGGTTGCAGAATCAGTTTTTATTCGGGCAGCTGTAGGAGGCAACATTGAATGTTGACTGACGTGTGTCTGGGCAAACAACATTTTGACAATGGTGGGATGGCTGGCTTTTATACTGTTTTGTGCACATTTGCTGCTTATTTAAAGGGATAAAATCATGATGGGTGACATTTATAAAAAAAAATACATTACTACCGAAAATCCTACCTTCATGTTCTTGTAATGAAAAGCATACATTGACATAATCTGCAAAAATCATTGTTGTATAAATAATGTCCATAAAGGAGACATAATGCACAATAGTGGATTTAATAGGTAGGCCCACTTGTTTTTGTTGAATGCTGTGAATTCTTCTTGCTGCCTGTCAATCACTGAGAGTTATTCAGTCAAAGAACCTGTCCCGCGATATGTACAGTATTGTACTATTGTACATGCAAACATTCTCAATAACTTCAGTTACTAAGCATGAATAATATGCAGTGAACACAGGCTGGTCATGCATTGTGGTTTTAACGATGGCGATGATGCCCCGCTTCAGGACTGGTCATCTTGAACTTTATACAACGAAGAAAGTTCAAGATGACCACAAACAAGAATTGGCAAGTTAGGAAGTAAATTCATGTAACATGTATGTAAATCACTTTCTTACAATACCCATAGTCATCCAAGTTTTTATCACAGATATCACCCAGTTATTGAATGAAACAACATGACTCTGTCAGTGCTACAATCAAGAATATAAATTAACAGGAAAGAAATATGAAGGTTTTTTATTCTATTAAAGCATGTAGAGACCCTACAAAAGGTATTTATTGCACAATGTACATGCACAAAAACTAAGAACGTTGATACTATTATTATTATTATTATTATTATTACAGAGCTTGCAAGTTTGTCCATGAGACATAGAGAGATATTTTTCTTTTTACTCAATATACTAGCATGCTTACAACAAAATTAAAATATTTTATTGGCGTACATTCATTTGAACAGACTTGTATTTTGTTCCAGTGATTTCCTGCAAATATTATGACATTTACCGCCCACTAACCACTGAACTGCCCAAGTGAAGAACAACAGATCATCAATAAAAACAAACCCTAATTCTTCAATTGTCGTTTTCCCACATGCTTGCTACTGGGTAGGATGGGTGTACTCCACCCATGACGTACATTCCTGGAATGTAAGGGTACAAGGCCAGGGTGATCACCCACCATGGCACAGGGTTATCCCAAACCTTGAGTGTAGGCTGGCATAGAGGAATGTCTGGAATGTGGAGATTAGTTTTTTCCCTTGTACATGTACTTACTCACACTTTCTCTTTGACAGTTCTTCTGTCAGCTGAGGCATCACGTAACGAAGTGCTCAGTTTAAAAAAATCTGAGCTACTTGTACATGTACATGATACATGTTATTCACAGGACATTGTTGGTCAATATGTTGTGTAGGTACTGTATTCATACTTCTGGGGTTCTGTGCAAGCAAGTTCTGATAAACTAATTATCATGTACATGTACAAGTTCTGGTAAGGTCTAAAAATGAAGCCCTGAAAAAAAAAGTAGTTTAAAAGTACTTGCAAAAACTGGAATCAGTGAGTGAATATTCCAGTTTTCTCCACTGTACATAACCTGGTGCATAGAAGTTTTATTCACAGGACATTGTTGGTCAATATGTAGTGTAGGTACTGTATTCATACTTCTGGGGTTCCGTGCAAGCAAGTTTTTGGGTGATATTTTCCTGTGGGCCCGCCATATATTTTCAAAACTTGGATATAAGGCAGGGAATTTATGAGAGTGTATTTCCATGATTTTATTACATTTTCATTCATTTCACATGTACATGTATATCAGGAAGTGAAATTTTTGCAGTTGTTTTTGTAACTATGAAATTTGTGATAAATCAAATATTTTATTGCAATATTGTATAGCACTAGTAATGGAAACCTTATTTTATTAGTTTCCATTCATTCTGTACCAGTACTGCGATTCCTGTAAAGGAACTTTATTAGAAGTAAAATGCCTGAGTTTTAAACCAAGCGATGGTACACGTAAACAAATAACTTTATGCATACATGTACGTAGGTTCCCTTTGTCCAAACACAGCTTCTGTTCATTGATTCAAACAAGACTAAATTAATGTAATCAATGAGAACCCATGTTCTATTACCTTAGGCTGCTGTAATAAAGCACAGACTTAAGTGAGTTAATCAATATTTATTGCAAATTGTTGATTCATGTTATATTACAGTGCAACATGCCATATAATTTTTTTCCTCCCATTTTTATGCCTCCGCCCCATAAGGGAGCTGGAGGCATTATGTTTTCGAGTTGTCCGTCCGTCCGTCCGTCCGTCCGTCCGTGCGTCCACACTTTCTTGTGAACAAGATTACTGAAGTACCGCTGGGGTGATTTTGATGCTACTTGGACCCAGGGTAGACCACTAGGCTAGGATGAATTAATTAGATTTTGGGACAAATCCGTCAAGGGTCAAAGGTTCAAAGCGTCTGACTTATGCTACCCAACAATGATTTCTCCCTATAAAAGTTCTAGTAAAGATGCTCATAGTGTTGATGTAATTTTTGGCGGTTTTAGCTGTTTCAAAACCAAAAGACAAATTTTTGGTAGATCATCATAGGAGTCATTATGTCAGGGTTCAAGGTGTATCTTGGATCCCTTCACTAATCTCACCTCGTCAAAGGTCAATGAACTTTGTGTCAAACCTATAACTTCAGTTAGGAGTGCTAACTGTTGATATAATTAGGTTGTTAGCTCCTACATAGTGAGCGCACTGGGCGAAGGCATACCCATCGACTGTGTGCAGTCGAACTTCTCTAGTTTGTAATTATTTCTGCTTTTAATATCAAACATTATACTAAGACAACATTGGGACATGATATTGTGCAAACAGAACAGTGCATGTGATGACCTGTACAACAGCATCTCAATTTACCAGTTTCATAATATATTCAAATTTATAACTATTTTCTGAAGCCTAGTGTTGAGCTATTTCTTTCATCTGTTTCTATGAAAACATTTTCAATGCAGAAAATGGGAAAATAAATTTACACTTGCATGTTGTTGCTATGTCTGGCAAGTCTCTGGTAAGGTATCAGGCTGCCAAGTGCTACCTTTGTCAGACAGGTATGCATATAATTTGCAAAGATTATGAAACTGGTACATTTGCTACCAATAGACCAATTCCATAATTAATGTAAATTGTATGCATATAAATTTATTGTTCTTACTTGAGTGGAAATGGGACATGTGTACAATAAATATTTAAGCAACTAAATGTTCATGACTACATTTGTATACATTACCTTTGACAAATGTGTGTGCAATGTAGACCTACTTGTTTATTACATGTGTGGGACAAAGGCTTCCACTTGAAAAGCCCCATGCATACAACTGTTAACAGTTTTCTGTGACAAGAACTTCTTGAGATGTGTTTCTTTAAGGGGAGGCCAAGCTCAAAAGCAAACAAACGCCACTTGGATTAGTGTGTAACTTTACCTTCATTCATGGCCTAATACTAGGGGCTTAGCTGTGCAGAGTCTACACAATCTCAAGGTTTGATAATGGGCTTTTTTTCTTCTTTCTTTTTACAAAGCTGGGAGGTGTTCTCCTTGAACAAAGCCAACATGTCTCATTACCAAATTATTCAATTTGTCACAAATGTTTGGAGGTATAAAGCTGAATTCACACCATCTTTTGTAGTTTTAACAACTATGAAAGTGAAACAACTGTTTAAAATTCAAAGACATCATTAATTTCAACAATATTTCCAGATTACAAAATCTGAGCTACATGTGCATACAAGTATGCTGTTTGTATTTTTGATAAAGTCTAATAATGAAGTCCTAACAAATTTGTAATTCAAAATCATTTATTGGTTTACCATTTAAAATAAATATCTATGAGTGTGACCAGTTTTGCTATAACCATTCCACCCCCCCCCCCTTTTATGCAACCGGGCCTCTAAACATTGTGTTGTTTGCAAAGACTGTTTTCCCATGCGTACAGTCAGTAACTCTTATTGGCGTGATTTGCAAATTATCGCACTTTGGCCCTGGTATGAAAACACTCTCATACCCTTTTTATACTGTGCGCGACTTTAGCCCGCTTCTGAAGCGGGGTAACTTTAGCCCTGGGTAAGTCGTTTTATACTGCCTTTCTCGACCACCCATGACGAGTGCGAGACCGGACAAGTTGTGCTTCCTGCGAGTGCGAAAATTGTGCTTAATTGCTTACATGTATCTACGTAATGTACAGGTTTAGTTCCGCGCGCGAATTTCAATATACCGTACGTACCGGTAGATCTACTTGTTTTGTCCCCTTTTTGTCTTTACACTTCTCGTACTAAATAGTCGTCTCGATCTGTGTTTAATTGGACACCGTTTGATCATGGAGTCTGAGGAAATTGTGTTGATAATTGCGGTCAGTAACCGCTCACATTGGACATTGTCTGCGATTGCAGCAAGCCGTACAGATCGATAATGAAATGTAGTTAGTGTCTCAGTGATAATATTGATACATACTGAGGACGTCACGAAATGCAACTTCTCCCTGGTACGGTATAACCATGGTCCATGGTATAACACACACGGCGCGCCAGTGCAGTGTGGCAGTGACAGCGTAGTTTGAAGGCTCAAACCCTTGTCCGTCGTGCTACGCAAATCAGCGTCTGAACAACCTGTGCTGCAGACTAGTACTTCCATAGGCCCTGTGTTATAGCTGCTCCGGCACTCAAGGTGCTATAAAATTTGAGTGCCAAAATATAGTCTGTGCCTGCAGACTAGTGACAGCGCGAGTGTTTACAGCTGCCATATACGCATGGGTAACCCGGAAGCAGTATCACTATTTCCGGTCATGGGTCATTGAATTTAGTCCGCACTAGAAGCGAGAAATGTTTTATACTGACTTTAGCTCGGGCCTGATGCGGACCTGATCTACCTCCTAGCCAGCACTAACTTTAGCTCGGGCTAAATATTTTTTTTACCTTTTATTACTGGGAGTTACCCCGCTTCAGGTCCGGATCCGATGCGGGGTAACTCCCAGTATAAAAGGGGTATCAGACATCTACTGTAAGTTTGAAAATATTTTTATGTGTAAATTGAACTTCCACAATGTCAAGTATTTTCTTTAAGGCAGTAGATCTCATTTGCAAACATCCCCGCAGACCAGGAAAAGCTAACCCATGCCCTTAGGCTATTGATGAAGGGCATGTGTGTGAAATCTGGGGGTCAGTAATTAGCTAGAATTTGAAAAATGCAAAAGAAAAACAATAGCCGTTCAGTGTACGTTCTATGGTATGATTTTTTTTCTCGCGAGAAAAAAATTCAAATGACAGTCACTATAATTCCACTAAAACTGAGTTTCTAGCTCCTTTATTTTGCGAAAGGTTCCCAGATGGCATTTTCTTTTAAATGCTATTGTATTTACACAATGTTAATTTTTAGGCATGCAAAAGAGATCCCCTGCCTGTAATGTTCATGTGTGTTTTTTTTGTGTAACGGATGTGGACCTTGCCAATAGTGTTTACAGATCAATGTCAAGGAGCCAAGCAAGTAGGCCTATGATAGTTAACCAGCCTGATAACAGCACATATAGTTTGAGTTAGCCTAGATATATAGTTTGATAAGCTACAGCGTAAATGTACATAAAGGTGTGCCAAGTCGTTCATTCATGTGTGATGTTGAAGGTGGGTGAATGAATACGGAGTTTCCCATCGTCAGCTGAATTCTATATGAAAAATGCTCTTCTATTAAGTTGTGTCCAATTTGTGTTCAATTCCCAGTTTTAAACAAATCTGAGCTACTTAATCCTCCATGTAACTTGTGTATCTGATTATGTCTGGAAAATGAAGCCCTGAAAAAATTGTATACATGTAGTACTTTAAAACAATCAAAAGTTCAAGTAATTTAATGAAGGCCAATTAATTATTATAAAACTGGCTGATTGCCTGACTGACTTCTTATCTGTCTCTTGCTGTAACCAAATTGCTGACATTAAATTGAATTCAGCGATCAGCATATCACCCCCCCCCCCCCCCCCTGTGAGTTCCTGGGTTAGGCCTTGTCTGAAACAAGTTCTTACCCGTACAGGTTTTTCACAACTAAAGGACGATCCATAGGAATTACTGTTACAATAACAATAACTGTAAAACAATCTTACAAAATCATGGATTGATAGGGGAGATACAGATTTGAACCAACATTCGGTGTTAGAAAAATGTTTTGTCAATTTGTCAAATAAAAATATCTCCAGCGCAGGATATGATGCTGACCACCATTTCCTCAATGGAATTTCTTTGTGTTTAATAGCAATAAACACTCACTCAAACCCTTTCAGAAAATATCTAACAATCTGTCAAGTCCACCCCTTCTTGGTATAGTAGCCTCCCAATGAAATTAAAATATCTTACATTTGGATTGGTTCGAATGAGTATTTCTTGATTTTCTGGAGTGAGGTGACTGTGAAATGTACATGTACATGTAGCTGTCAACAGTGTAGGCTACATGCCCATAGCCCAAAATGAGTCAAATTCAACTTGTAGGCCTATATCCTGCAACGATTGACTGATAATATGCATGATTTCCTATCGCATTATACATGAAAATTCTCACAGATAGCTGGCTATCACCACTCCAAAAATAATCAATTATGCACTACCTGACATTTCCCACTGATTGCTTCTGTAATGAGTTGCAATGGCGTGCAATTAAGTCAGCGGCAGCTCGCGACTTGGTGTGCACGATTGAGCCGTCCTGATTGGCTTTTAAGTTTGATCATTGCGTGCGAGAGGCACAAAAACACGACAACCATGGACCAGACATGAAAGTGCGAAGTGGAAGTAATAACATTAATCCAAAAGCCACAGTATACCTGTACCATTGCTCACCCACTGCCTGTTGTGAGAAAACAACCTAATTGACCCCGCTAAATGGGGTCAAGATCACCCCAAGCCAGGTGGTAGCTTACTTTACAAAGCAGTTTACAGACACTTTCAATTTGTAATTATCTGTGGAATTGTTCTTTGTGTAAGATGAAATTGATGTGCCATGAACTAGAGTACTAGTACAATACCAGTAATTACCAATAAATCCCCCCCCTCCTTCCCAACAAAATGTTTAATGGCTTATTCATGGATTTACTTTATAAACAATGCTTTTTTTTTGGATTACCTGTTGATGTCATAGTTCAGGTGCCCCATATTGAGTTGTTTTGGATGTGATTCCCAAACTTTGTAATTTACCCGAATCACATTTGGCTTGACAGAAATCATTATTCAATTCGGCTGGTGTGACAGTTATGCTTGGCTACCACATGATTATTGCCCCCTTTGGAGGGTTACAACCCTGAAACATGATAAACTTATCATATTTTAACATGTATCAAGTTTTAAAAATCTGAGCTGGAGTGAGGAATAACATACATTTGAACTTTAATATGTCAAGAAGAATTTTTGTCTGTACGAAATAATAATTTAAATCAAAGTCTAATGGTTGTTATAATTCAACCAGGTAAAACTTTTAAAAAGTCTTTAGCTCCGTCATATACATACTTTGCTAGATGGTAAGTGTATTTTCTTCTTTCTGGTGTATTTACACAATGTTAATTTTAGGCATGCAAAAGAGACGCTCTGCCTATAAACCATATTCCCACCATGACTTGTGTGTTTCTGCTAGTTTTCACAGGGCCCCAATTCATTCTACTGGTCTGATACGCAGTGTTCTCGCCAGGATTTTTTTTGCCCGTGTCGGAAATCGGCAAATTTCGAACACCAAAATTGTACGACGTGTCGTTTTCAATTCGCTGCCGTGACGCACAGTTGGGAAATCATTGCGATCCGTAGTAAACGCGCCGGTTTTTGCGGTCCGGCCGCCCGCCCGCAGCTACCCCGGTGTTGTGTGTGGGCCGGCATGTTATAAAGCATTTAAAATAAAACTCCCGTAATCTATTGTGAAATCTATGATTATTAGTAATAACATGCATCATTACCTAACAAAATAGCCACGAGAGTGGGACAGAGAAAAACTGCTAATGACCGAATTGGACATAGCGATATACCCCAGTTCACGGTTTTTTTTAACCGACCACGCGCTGACTGGCAGGTCCCCGTGTTTCGGGATGTGGAGTACCTGCGGCGGCCGATGTGTGCTGCCCGGCATTCCGGCCGGCGTACACTGCGATGCGTGCGGCGCTGGCGGCGAAGGCGCACAATAAATGTCTTGTTTGTGGGGCTGTAGTATTTTTTCATATTATTCAATAATGTACGAAGTATTGGTGTGAATGTTTTATTTAAAACCATGGATACGTGTATTTCAAAATATTAATCGTAAATTATGGCAGTAAGTGGCAATGCAAGCGTACGGCATCCGGGGGGTTACGATCCCGTTAAATCTGATCGTGAGGCTATTTTGACGTGTACACGTACCCCACTCGTCTAACCTCAGACATTGAGCAAGTGTATATCATGTACATTGTACTTGTAGTTTTGTTATGGACGTTTGTTCGTTGTTTGTCCTGATGTTTTTGCTACTTGACTTGTTTTGCTATGATCATTCTTGATCTGGAAATGTGAAGTTGTGAGCTTTAATTTTGTAATAGAAATTATAAGATTTGGCCATGTTAAATGTTTAAAAGAAATAGTTGAGTCAATTATCTTGGCGTGGTGAAGTTTTGACGAATACTAGCCATTGCCCCTTGATGTATACTCATTTTCGATATTTATTCTTAGTGTCTGTTTCGTTGCCGATATTTATTTGCTTTCTCTGCTCTGTCCATTTAGTCAATTGGTGGTCGCGTCGTATTTCTCTACACTAAGAAAATAATGAATTAACATAGCCATCTTGACCTGGGGAATCTATTGATTTTCTGTCATTGATCATACACAAATCAATGCATCCAACCGAGATACGTACTGTAGTTTTTTGTCAGTTCATCCTAATCGTCATCATGTGCTGTATTTGATTTGTTTACGTTGAATAGCCCCCAGATGTGAGCGTAGCTTAGGGTTGTTTATTAAATTTATTATCCAAATCAACTACATTGTTTGTTTGCATGTTTGTTTGTTTGTACGTAGTTTGCTGGTGCCGCGCCAGGGCTGCCACTCAAAATTTTGATTTCCCCCTACGCCTTCTTAACCATATTTCCCCATACGAACCTATGTTTTCTCCTACAAAATCAACTTTTCCCTACGAAGGTATGGTTTTCCCTAAAAAATAACCTTAGAAATGCAATTTCTTCCTCGGCGATGGACAAAATGGGCGAATATAATCGGATTTCCTTGGAAAAATTACGAATATTTCTGAAAATTGTCAAAAAAAACCCCACATCCCCTACAAATCATCAAATCCCCCTACGTTTCCCCTACGGAAGGCCATTTTCCCCGTAGGTATCCCCTACCCCCTACGCATGGCCAAAATCCCCTACGGTAGGGGATTTCCCCTTGTGCCGCGCGCCTGCTAATGACAATGTGATTTCAAAGTGAGTAGTCCAACTACAGAACATTGTAGATCTACCTCTTAATACCCGCCGAGTTGTCGCTCCGATAAGTTTCCTTTCTGCATTAATTTTGCCCTGCTTTCCAAATCAGATCACGTATGTACGTACTGCTCCAAAATTGACATTACGCAGAAAATCGTGGCGGTTTTTCATTCAATCAGTAGGTAGGGGCCACGAAACTAATGGTAGGGTCATACGCTCGTAAACAATTTCACCGTCTACTTTTTGC
>JZLH01S0248322.1:4915-26848 GCA_001188425.1 Eucidaris tribuloides
GGGTGTCGGCGGCGTCGTCAGTCCGTCGTCAACAATTGTGTTTGTACACACAAAATTTAACTTTTATAGTTCGAGGTGGGATCACCAAATTCATACATAGGTCCATCTCTTTGAAGGCACGTGTCAAGTTCGATAATGCAGTCGAATTTGAATAAGGGTCAAAGGTTCATAAAGGTTCAATTGAACTTTCCTATGACTGGCACTGTGCTATGTTGTTACAGTTGTACTACACAATAATTTTCTATAGCTTTGAGTGCTGGATCACCAAATTCATACCATACGGTATCTCTTGGAAGGTGCAGGTTCAAGTTTGAATGTGAGTTTGATTTGATAAGGTCAAAGGTTCAAAGGTCAATGACTTTTCCAATGACTGGCACTTGTGCTATGTTGTACACACATATATTTCTATACCTTCGAGGTAGCGATTGTCAAATTCATACAGAGTTCCATCTCTTGAAGGTGCAGGTCAATGTTCGAATGTGAGTTTTGAATTTGATTAAGGTCAAAGGTCAATGAACTTTCCATGACTGGCACTGCTTGTTTATACACACAATAACTTTCTATAAGTTCGAGGTGGCGATCACCAAACTATTACCATGAGGTCCATCTCTTTGAAGGTGCAGTGTCAAGTACGAATTGAGTTATGTAATTTGATTAGGTTCAAAGGTCAAAGGTCCAATAAACTTTCCATGGACTGGCACTGTGTCTGTTGTTGCTACACACAATTAACTTTCTATAGCTTCGATGGTTGGGATATCACCCAAATTTTCATTACCAGAGGTTCCATCCTCTTGAAGCACATGTCAAGTTCAATATGCAGTTCGAATTAATAAGGTTCAATGTGTCAAAGGTCAATGAACTTTCTAATGATCTGGCATCTGTGCATGCCTGCGGAATAATATAGTTTTTCATTTAGTATTAACAGCATTCTTAGTGTTATCTGCATTTCCTAGGATAAAGTAGGGCCTAATAGCAATTTATTGCTTTACTGTAAATCTGTCATGGAATCATTTCACCCCCTAACTGCTGACTAGCTCAGAAGTCATATAGCATAGTTTATGACATGCAGGTTCTTCATGACTGCGCATTATGCAAGGCCGAGACAACGCTTTGGCGTTTGCCTTGCTTATATAGTAATGTGTTGTGATAAGAAACCTTAATTTGTGATATACAGTATGTGCTAACACTGCGTAAGTTAATGTTTTTTCTGTTTCTTCAAGTCCTCAAGTTTGTTTTATGTACGTTTTTTTTACCCCCAGGGTATCAATCTGAGTGGTGGTCAGAAGCAGAGGGTGAGTCTGGCGAGGGCAGTGTATGCCAATACGGATGTCTATCTCCTGGATGACCCCCTCAGTGCAGTGGATGCCCATGTTGCTAAACACATCTTTGAACATGTTGTTGGACCTGAGGGTCTCCTAAAGAACAAGGTAAGAATTTCACAGTATTTTCTTTTTTTATGACTGAAAATAATGTATTCTCAACAGGAAACAGCACCCCCCCCCCCAAAAAAAATAAAAGATAAAATAAAATAAAAGTTTAATAACAACACACAAATGCAAGAATTGGTGCTTTCCAAGTCAAACAAAAGAGTTGGAGTGACAGTGTATCATTAATTTGAGGTCTCCTTGATCAATACTAAACAATTTGACAATAATTGTAATTTAATTATGTAAACACAGAATTAATTTTTAGGTTTTGGTACCCTATCAATTCTACATGTGGTGAGATGCAGTTTTAACCCCAAGTGCCAAATTATTTAGCATACTCACACCGAGCAAACCATTTAAATTCCCTATGTATATCATATCACAAATTTTGTTGTAAGAAAGCATAATTTCAATTTAAGAAAAACTTGAGAGAAAATAAGAAAGTAAAATTTCATTAAAAAAAAAACACATGGAGAGAAAGAGAGAAATATATATATATATGTATATTTATTGCAAGAAAACATAATTTCAATTTCAGAAACTGGGAAAATCTAGTTGAGTAGTGAAAGGTAAATGACCAACAGTTGTTCGATTGATTGATTGATAGATTAACTAATTGATTGATTGATTCATCTACAGACTCGTATCCTGGTGAACCATGGCATCACCTTCCAGCCCCAGGTGGATCAGTAGAATGGAGCCTTTGCTGTATTGCTTTACATTATGAATAATTTTAGCTTATTGATTGATAAACTCAGTTTGAGGTGTGCAAATTATTAACACATTCTTAATAGTAGAAAGTTACTAGTAGGTCACAATCCATTCATTGCTTTCATGTACAGACTTGCATCCTTGTGACCCACGGCATCAGTCTCCTGCCCCAGGTGGACCAGATCATTGTCATGGTAGATGGCTCCATCTCAGAGGTGGGCTCCTACCAGGATCTCCTGGAGCAGAATGGAGCCTTCGCTGAATTCCTTTACATTATGAATGATTTTAGCTTGTTTGACTGATGGGGTGTGTAAATCAATAACACACCCTTAATAAGGTGGAAAATAGTAGATCACAACCCATTCATTCCTTTCATGTACAGACTCGCATCCTTGTGACCCACGGCATCAGCTTCCTACCCCAGGTGGATCAGATCATCGTGATGGTAGACGGCTCCATCTCAGAGGTAGGCTCCTACCAGGATCTCCTGGAGCAGAATGGAGCCTTTGCTGAATTCCTGAGGAACTACAGCCAGGACTTGGACGAGGACTCGGAGACCGAGGAGGGAGAACCAACGGGTAAGGAAATGACTAGCAGGCCTATTGGTCCTACTTTTCCTACTTGTATCTACTTATTTGTGAAGATCTTAGGTTTCCTATGTTTTTTCCCCTAAAAATCCTTACTTTCCTACATTTTCCTACATCTGGTAAAAAAAACACCCTTTTGCAATAGGTTTAATATTTGTTTGGAGTTGAGTGGTCTTTACAGGTTGTTGCTGAGAGTACTGTAACTAACATCACCTATTTATGAGGGAAAATTTTTTCCTCATATTTCCCCTTTTTTGCCAATCTTAGAATTTTTTCCCCTCGTATTCCGCATATTTCCATTTTCTTTGGGGTTACTACTCCAAACACAACTTATAAGTATCCTATTTTGGTTGATTGAATTCTACTTTTCACCTACTTTTTGGAGGATTTTGCTCTTGATTTCTCATACTTTTTCAACCAAGCAGAGTTGAAGGCCTGGACTGTGTATGATCTGATGATTCTGGCTCCAGTGATAATATTACTGATGGCAAACAGTTACTGTTGGATTTACAAATTTGTTTTGGATTTTTTTGACAGGATTTAGATTAATGATAGGATAGGATTACCTTAGGCTCAGGGTTGAAGCAGAGTTGAAGGCCTGGACTAGGTTGGAATTACAACTGGGGTTAGCATTTTGGATTGTGGTCAAAGCAATGACTATAAGTTCAGAGACATTTGATAATGTAATAAAACACTTCACAAGTTTTTTTATTATAAATTCAGAAATATTGTTCACTGCATGGAACCCCATCCTTCCCCCAAAACTATGCATAACATTCTTTCTACATGTATTATTTATGAAGAAGTAAAATACTGTTTAACTGTGGGTTCAAAATGATATTGATTGAAGATTATCAAATAGTGGACAGAGTGATTCTGTTTATAATGCAAAATTTGATAACTGTAGTCTGTGTTGGGAGTGGGTAGGTGTTTGTGTGTCTCAAAACTATGTTCCCACTTAGTAGTCTGGTTACTGGGACCCGCTTGTTGGGACTGTCCATCGAAAGGCGGAAGTTCCGAAGGAGGTGTAATTGGATGTGGCGCATGTAAAATCAGCAATTCTGCACAAGATCTACCATGCTTGCCATCATGCTGAGGATGCAGAGCCAATGCCTTGCTCGTGCAGACCGAAAGTGAGAGAGGGCATGAGCCTCTGCGATCAGTGCCGCAACGCGGCGACAGGTTGGTCGTGCCATGGGGAATTGTTGATGAATGAGATCAATATCTTCATATTGAGAATCACTCACATTTCCCCTGAACATTAGGTGTTAGGAAGACGCTGGATAGAAAAAGTGTCAGTGAGTCCTGTATTAGTGTTATTGCGCCCCTCGAGAGGAGAGACTTGATCTTTGAATGGAGTTCTCAAAGATGCACTGGATCCTGTGGGAGGGGGGTTACTCGGCGAAGCTGAAACCCTAGTGGAAGAGGTTTTAGATCGACCGAGTAGCCATCAGACA
This sequence comes from Eucidaris tribuloides, assembly GCA_001188425.1. Classification (NCBI taxonomy): domain Eukaryota; kingdom Metazoa; phylum Echinodermata; class Echinoidea; order Cidaroida; family Cidaridae; genus Eucidaris; species Eucidaris tribuloides. The sequence goes on from JZLH01S0248322.1 coordinate 9,098, forward strand.
GAATAGATAGGGTGAGCCTGTCTGTTGTTATTTCCCGCAAGTGATAAGTGCAGGCGAGAGCCTGCCTCCCAAGGAGTATGGACTCCGAAACGCTTGTGGCACATCGTCAATAACTATGCGACAGCTGCCGAGGGGCAGCGGAAGCTCAGTGAGACGCCCATCCACGGGGGTGAATGCTGGCTGAAAAATCAGTCAGTCGGTTTCCTGGTGGATTTTAAAAACTTCTTGTCATGGTCTGAAAGAGGGAACCGGGTTGACCCAAGCCTGCTCTGCGTGGGGCGGAAGAGCTGTGACGTGGGAATTGTGGCACTGGACTGTTCAAGTTTGGTTTCCCGCCAAATATTACATTGGGACACTTTGATAATTCATTTTTTGTATCGTATCACAATAATGATTACACTTCATTTGCATATTCTACAATGTAGATGTGGTTTCTTTGTAATAGGTATGAAAACTTGACCACTTGCACTATTAATATGATAACATACAGTACAATACAATTAATTCTTATATAGCGCATTTCCAATCTGAAAACTGATCAATGCACTTTACAACTTATACAATTAAATAAAACTAAGAAAACAAAAGTGTTTTTAGCTCCCTTCTGAATGTATGTATCAAAGCTGATGAGCACAGCTTCTTTGGCAACTTATTCCAGACTACTGGTCCACAATAATAAAAGCTGCACTCACTATCTTTCATGATAGCATTTGAGGTAAACGGAGTGCTGTAGTGTCTGCATTTGAGCGTAATTGGTAATTTGACGGTACATGAAACTGAAGTAGGCAAGACAGATATTTTGGAGCACAGTTATGTAAAGATTGAAATACTAATAAAAAATTGCAGAATGTATATTTGGTGTCCCGCTTACATGAGGAACCTCGTAAAATCTTTTTCCTGGCCAAAGATTGGAGTTGTGTTATTCTTTGAATAGTGTAATTGTATATTTCAAAATTATCACTTATATTGAAACAAGTGTAAAACTAGTGTGCAGTATGCATTGAGATGCCAAAATGCAAGGTTCCTCATGTCCCGCTTACATGCGGAACTACTTTTTTTCCTCATACACTGCTATTTTGTGTGCTATCTTCCTTCAATTGTAGTTTAGAATGTTTTTTTTCACTCAATTTTCAAGGGACTTACTTAATGTGAATGTTTTTTGAAACTCATGTTCAACAAAAAAGCTTACTTTCTAACTTTGTAGTCAAAATAGGTATGTCACAACTTGGGTACCTTATTATGGAATTACCCAATTGTATCAGTACTTACCTGAACACACCTGATCGTAATCCTTGGCCTTCTCCTCTTTCAGCCTCATCTTCATCATTTTGATTTTGTAGGACTTGATCCTACGGTTGTAGAGACACTCGTCTCTGTATCATTCCGCTAATTCTTGTTCCTGTTCTTCAGTGAACTTATATGCGATTACTTGCTTCTTTTGCTTCTTGAAGGTGGATTGGTACCAGTTTTTCTCTTCTTTTGGAATGGGTAGATGCTTGAGAGTGGAGGTGAATAAATTCCTTTCCCTCCAGGATCAGCTGTTCAATAAAGTCCTGTTTTTCTTTTTGGGCTGGAAGATTATGGTTTTGGTCTTTTACTGGGACCTGGCCTTCTTGGGAGTCTTGGTCTTGTGTTTAACCATGCTTATTATGGGTCTTCTCTTCTGTTGTCATTGTCTCTTCCTACTCCTCTATTTCTGGGCAAATTGTTTGGCTGATTCCCCACTTCCTTCTGTTTTTTCTTTACTGCCATGTCCACCACTCTTCCTTTTCTTGAATTTGCTGAGCTGAGGCATGCTTGTTGCCTGACATGTGTGTTGTTGGGAGTTGTGGAAATGCATTTCTGATGGCCTAGTTACTATGCACACACGTGTGTTTCTAGCTCTACAAATATTTCTGGCAAACATGAAATTACTACGTTTTATAGGACAGCTGACATATCAGGGTATGCTCGCCCTGCACTCTGAATAGGCTTATATGAACTTGCTGTCTGTAGGGACAGGCTCAAGGGAAACTCACTGTAAGTCACTGTACTCATTCTAAACTCGCCCTCGTAACACTCGTAACACAATCCTGGTGCTTGGTAGAAGTAATGCAAAGTAATGCGAGTATATAATGGGTTTAGCTTGAAGTACAGCGAGTTGCAGTGAGTTGTTGAAGTTTTTGAACTTCCAAAATTTTTGACCTGCTCATGACTTCGAGCAGAGTTGTCTTGAGGTACACCAAGTTGTGCTGAGTTGTCACAAGTTATCCTAAATTACATGGAGAGCTTTTGTGAGTTATCACGAGCTATTACAAGTTATTGTGAGTGCTTCATTTAAGCAACTCGCCACAACATGCCATAACTCGACACTACAACTTGGCTAAGTGGGAACCCTGTTTAACAATCAAAATTGAAGTCTGCATTTTTTTCTGTCTATCATGTACCTACAGTTCACATATCATGTAGTGAAGACACCACAGAGAATCTTGATGAGGGCCAGATGTCGCTGACGTTACTGTCTCCCAATGACATACCTCGTGAGGACAGATATGGGAGCAGGTAGGATGAGGGATTCTGTGGGATGGGGGTTGTGGGGTACAGTGGGGAGGGGAGGGGGACTGATACGACCTTTTAAACTATTGCATTATAATTCTCACACAAAATTCCTGTATTACTGCTCAATACATTATTGTTTTTCAAAATGCTATGAGTTATGTATGAAATAAGAGTTATATTCGTTTTATGAAATGTAGAAGCAATCCTGTGATTAAGACTATTACAAGAATGTGTCTTATGCACTGTATAATTTTTTTTTCAACTGATGATTCCTTTGTAGTGAATTTCTTGTAATGAATGTGATCAGTTAATGTCACGGACGGACATTTTCAAAAATGACCATTATTGAAAGCCTGAGGAAAGTTTTAGCATTATTCAGTACCTCTACTGATAGCCTCTACAATAAATCATACAGCAACCCTTCATATCTTGTCATTTTTTTCCGTAGGCCTTCAGTAATGGTCATTTTTTGAACGTGTCCATCCATGACATTAACTGATCACACTCTAATGTATCCCATACTTCCTACACCTATTATACACTGTTAATGAATACCACCATTTTACACAATGGATTTATATCATATCTTGTAGAATATTAATATTCATGTTCTCAATGACTCTTTGTAGCCTTGCTCATAAAGTGTACTAGGACGAATTTTGGGGGTGATTCTTTGTTGCATTACTGAGATCATGTGGTGTGTAGTGGTTTGTGGAGTGGGGGGGGGGTGAAGGGGTGAAGGGGTGAAGGGGCAGATTGAATTTGATGGTTGAAGTGAACTTGTTTGGAAGCTGTAAGTTAATTGTGGGATGGAGAAGAGTACAGAGATTATGTATATCAGGCTAGATGGGGAATTAAAATGATACGGGGTCATGTGATGTGCAGTGCATCATATCTTTCCAGTTCTCTAAGATTCTAGTTATTAGTTTAGATATATTTAAGTATTCCACAGGTGTACTGTTTGTGTTTAACCCCTTGCCTCCGAAATTCTGAAAATCCCACAGGGCACAACCGGTTCCTGTAGCCAACAGGTTAATATGCAATAAATGCCTTTACTTTACCAGTGGGGCCTTTACAAATAATTTTCTTGATATTTGAAATGACTTTCAAACCTTAGGCAAGGGATAGATGCAATCTCACAGTACGATGCGCACTCACATGGTCGTGAGATTCCCCTTGGCAAGTATCGAAAAATGGAGGAACACAGGAAAGTTGTCCTGGGTGAGAAAGAAGAGAAATTGATACAGGAGGAGAAAACACTGACAGGCAATGTAAGTAAATCATGTAATATTTTTCATAACCATGATCCTAATTGTTATGCCTGTCCTATTCCTGATCATAATCTTAATCCTAATCGTAAGTGTGATCGTGATCCAGATTATTTTTGTAATTCTTATTGTAAACCTCATCTTCATCCTAATTGTACATAATCAGACTAACGATACTCATAATCATGATCGTTTTATTTATTGTCTTCCACCTCCTTATTATCACCATTCTAATCCTTTCCCTCCTCTGAATCAGTGTCTTTATCATCATCATCATAATCATCACCATCATCGTTATCATCATCATCTCCATCACCATCATCGTCATCGTCATTTAAAGCCCAAGTTTAATTTTGGGGATTTTGTTTTTATTTGAAAGCTTTATGCCCAATCTAACCTGCCAATTAATAATCTCGAATGTCTTTATTTTTAAAAAAATTAATGAAAAATCTTGGGGGGGGGGGGGACCCCGAGATTTTTGGCTATATTTTACATTTTAGCATCCAAAGTGTTAATAAGGCGTTAAGGTTATATGAGTTATACCTCATCTGAAAGAGCAGAGTCTGCTCTTTCAGCATGTTATTCATGAAAATCCTCATGCCCAAGTTCTACTGTTTTTATTTTTCATGATCATGATTTCCACTATAGGTTAAACTGGCTGTGTTCTGGGCGTACATCCGTTCCATCGGTGTTGTCCTGTCCATCCTCATCGTTCTGCTCTACGTCCTCTTCAACCTGTCTTCTGTGGGCTCCAACCTGTGGCTGAGTCGCTGGAGCAACGAGCCCCTGGTCAACGGCACCCAGCCTGCTGCAGTCAGGGATAAGTACCTTCTGGTGTATGGCCTGCTGGGAATTTCTCAAGGTGCGCATGGTTTCGTGTCTTTTTTTTCTTTTGTTAGCTTGATTTTCTATTTGTTTTCAGTTTGAATAGTCTTTAAGGGTTCCTAGCCAACCTGGATATTAGGCAAAACCTGGAAAATCGCTTCCCCTTTTTCCACTCTGAGAAAAGTCAAGGAATTTGTGGAAAGTCCCTAAAATCAGGGAAAACCCAGTAAATTTTGTTTGTCGGTGGTTCGACTTTTTTGCCTCATGTCCATAACCAAACAATAAATGATGTTTTAAGCAACAAATATTTAAAGATGATGATCCTGGAATTTTAACTTTCAAATTAAACATTGCAAGATAGGAACTGATAAAATACTTCACATGAAAGTGTATACTTAACCAGAAATATATCTTGGTAGTACAGTTTACAATGTTGTGGTGTGCCTGCTAGAAGGGCATGAATGCTTTTCAAAGTCTATAGTATTTGTGTCCTCCTTTTGGGCAGATGACAATGCATGTTACAAGTATGATTTGCCTCCTTGTTAATGCCAAGCTGTTTTGTTTTAAAGCATGATTTGAAAGTAGTGTTTGTAACAGTAACTACACTCCCAACATAAAATGCACAGGCACAATGTTGTTTTTTGCATCGGGTGCATTGGCGATTGGTGCTGTGTGGGCATCAAAGCTCTGGCACTCTCGCCTCCTCACCAACGTGATGCGTGCGCCCATGCCGCTCTTGGACGTCACACCCCTCGGCCGCTTGACCAACCGCTTCGGCAACGACATATTTACCATCGACGAGCGCATCCCTGAGAGTTACGGCAGCTTCCTGAAAGTGCTGATGAAGATTGGCTCGGCGGTTATCGTGATTTGTAGCAGTACCCCAGTCATGGCAGTGATCATAGTCCCGCTAGCCATGTTGTTTTATGGCATCCAGGTATACAGTAGGCAGCAGGTGACTGCTATCATCTCTTTATCATCTCGCCGCCTCCACTCCGACTCACAGCGTGACGTTGCTTTATTTTCAACCATTTTTCTCTCTTTCAGATAACACATTTTCTTGTTTTATTCGCAACATCAAAGAAAAATTCTGTGTATTGTTTCGTCTTGCTCAGTGTTTGTTTTATTAATGTGTGTAAATTTGTGGAACATGACTAGCTGAGAGTCTATTTAATAGTAGAATAGTACTCAATTTACATGTAAATTTACTTCATTTTTCAACTAAAATGCTTGCTAGCACTGTAACTCTTGTCATTTTTTTCAATGAAATTTTCATTACTTTTGAAACATGGATGCATGAAGTGAGGTATATGTCCATGCTTACCAAATTACTTGAAAGCTTTTCACACAATTAATTCTGCCCATTTTAACTTGTTTTTACATAAAAATATGACCATCCTTTATACTCCAATCTTTTAAATTTTATGAATTTGCTGATGCATTTCATTGAAATCGTCCTCTGGAAAAGATAGTAGAATATGTTTGTATCCTTTCAGTTATCTTTTAATCTGCAGTTTCTGATAAAAGCTCTAAAACTGTCTAATTATTTCCCCTAGTACATAAATGTAATCAAATAACCTGAGCTCCATTTGTGTGTTCTACATTTAATTTCTACTAAAAGTTTTTGCCTACTTTGTATTCAATTAGATTTAGTTTCATGTTTTAAATTAGAAATATTTCCCTCTCTGGTATGTGTATTTAGATATCTCATATTTGTGGATATTAAAGGTAAATAACATGATTGGAGTCTGCAACTTGGGGTAAAACTAGTCTAGAATCAAGTAAACTATGCAAGGATTCTACTGTGAAAATTTTGTTGTCAAAAGTTGACTCATTTTTAAAAGTACTACCATCATTATGTCTTGTGACAGACAAATTTGTTATGTAGCTTTCTATGGGATTGATTTCTCTCAGGGCTCGAGAGAAAGTCCTGGTATGTTCATGCTTGATTCTCCTTAAGTAAACAAATTCAAGACAAATCCTTCCAACCAGGAGATACACTCCAGCTGGTAAACTCACTGGTATATCTTTCAACCAGTTTGGTTCTGGTGGTATTTTTGTATTTCTCCCAATCATGTCACTGCCCTTTAACTATCAACTGTTTAATTAAAATTGGCAAGTTTGTAGAATTAAATTCTTAAAGTTGTACATAACTTTGGTGTTAAATTTCTTTTATCAATAGGTTTGATTATAACGTTATTGATATATCATTGGGCCATTTAATCTATTGGTGACATCAGCATTCTTGTACACATTTCCATCACATGTGTGATTCTTGAAAAGTACTATGAAAATCAACATAATTGTAATTTTAGAGACAGATCATGTTCTTCTTCAGGTTTTTCTTTTAGTAACATATTAATTATTTGCAAGATCTGATATCATTATTTGTCCCCAAGCATGTTAAAAAAGTTAAGAATTTATGGAATGATTGGTATGTTGAAACTTCTGGTCCATTTGATGTCACTCAGGGTTTCCGGAGATGGCTCATTGGCATTACAGTGTCATATTATTGTTAGAAGGTGCAATATCGGCAAAGTCATTTTGTGAAATTTTTCTGTAAAAGTAGTGTATAAGAGCTGCTGTGCAGTTATTAGTAAACCGTAAAGTTTATACAATCCAAGATGAAGAAGTATATTCCTGCATTATCAATGTCATCTTATATCTCAGAATGTCTCCACTTCTTAGTCCATCCTCGTGCGTGGTGGCATAGCTAGGGGGCTCATTGGCCCTTTCCCCTCACCTCCTGAAAATGAAAATTTAAGTATAATAACACTGCCTTTCAGAATTGCCAACATTGTATTGTATTAATTAATTTACTTCTTTAATCATTAAGAATGTATTTATTAATTTGTTTAGTTTTTATTTCTTTCTTTCTTAATTTCAATATTTTATTTATTCATGTATTTATGTATGACTGATAAAACATTGTAAGAAGGAGCCCACCCCTAGTCCCGTGATCAAGGGGTTACTGGCTATGCCATCCTCGTATCCATCACCAAACCTCCATCCATCATCCAATCCATCTCGCTAAACAAACAGGTATCCTGATCACCCTGGGTTGTTTCCTGCTCTTCACCGGGGGCATCCGAGCCTCCCGCTACCTCCACCACCTCCTCCTGGTCAACATCCTGCGCTGCCCCTCCTCCTTCTTCGACGTCACTCTCAAGGGCATGCTCCTCAACCTCTTTGCCAAGGAGACGGACGTCATTGACGTCAACATGGTGGAGCGGCTCCGGTCGCTCCTCAACACGTTCCTCAAGGTCGTGGCAGTCCTCAGCGTGGTCTCATACTCCACCCCGTGGTTTCTGATTGTTACCCTGCCCATGGGAATCTTTTACTTCATTGTACAGGTACCCATCCACAATGATAGCTTGGAAGGAAAAGAATTTAGTGGTTGCTTTGATCTGTATTTTGATATTAACTTCCAAGATGCATTGATGATCCATTTATGGCTTTGAATGTTTTTGATTTTATGATTAAAATGCAAGCACTTGATCAATATTAATGAAACACAGATTTAAATGTACACAGCGACATGCACAAGTTTAGGGTAAACACATGTACACATCATTCATGAATACTCAATTATTTAGACATTACCTTCAGTCAGCAAAATAAAAATGGAAATGAAGTGTCTTCTTCACTTTTAACCCTTGCCATGCTTCCTTTGCTAATTTGCACAGATGAATAAATGCACTGAAAACAATGAGTAGGAATTTACTAATCCCTCTTAATTCTCATACTCAATACAATACCCTTCTCATAGGTCCAACAAGTCATTCACACCTTCTATACATGAAAGAAATGTGCCTTTTGTGCCCAAACTGCAAATTGAAGAAGAATTGTGAATTGAACCTCAAGTTCTCCTTAAAAATGTGGCACATAAAGAGTTAAACTTCTTGTATCACATTTTCCACACATGAAGTTCTTCAATCTCACTTTCTCATAAATGGACATACATGTATGAATGTAATATGACTACCACTGTTGGACAAAACTATATACTTTCTGTAAATATTTTACATGTACTTCATTTTATAGGTACCTTTCCATAAACAACTACAAAATTCAGCGTTTGCTTTGATTTTTGTCTCTGTATTTACTAATAGATTTAGAAGGCACTAGCACTTTCTTGAATCCACAAAACTGCATGCAATTAATCACATGTTTTCAACTTAGATGTAGTTGTACATAACTTTACTAACACACCAACACAGAGGTGCAGAATAATTACATTGAAAGAAATAATTAAACTCTCACTTATTTCCACTTACAACAATTCTACTGAAACATTTTGCTTTTATAAATGACAGTAGATGACACCCCTTCTGTCAAAGGAAGTGCTTTGCAATCAGAAACAACATGTCAACACTTCTTTCATTCTTATTTTGTGTAACCAGTTCTGGAAGTTTCAAGTTGTCGTACATGAAGTTCAAGTGATGTATAGCTCATACTATGAATAAATGTTAGAGGGATATGCATTTCAGTAATACAGGACTAGTAATGAGCATGTAGCCTGCACTTCTAGGACTACTCCCCCAGAGGACAACTCCACTGGGAACGACTCCCACCTGACAACTCCCCCTGACAACAGCTCCCCAGAGGACCACTCCCCTGGAGGACAACTCCCCCAGCAGACAACTCCCTCAGTGGACAACTCCCCTGGAGAACAACTCCCTAGACGACAACTCCCCAGGAGACATCTTCCCCTATAACAACTCACCCGAAGAACAACTTCCCTTGAGAAGGTAAACAAATTTTCCACTTGAAAAAATCTGAGTTGTCCTTGGGGGAGCAGTCCACTGTGGGACTTGTCCTGATAAGGTTTCATGCATTTTGATGTGCTGCATGGGCATGTTTGCGTACAGATACTAGGTGTATAAACTGAAGACATTGTTACCATAAAGTGTACTCTGACAATACTTTGGTTCAAATGCAGTTAAAAAAAACACATATAAAAAAGGATAATTTTGTCATCAATGGTTACCAATTGTTTTGTCACTTAAATTTTTCTGCCAATTTTGTGAGATGAAATTAAAGCAGATGCTAAGATCTACCATTTTAGATAAGAAAAATGGTATGACCCTTTGCTAAAACCAGTTTCTGTGAAATGTATAGTGTATACAACCCAATAATTTATTTAAGTCAAGAATTCAGTTTTATAGTGGAAGAATACTCCAAAACCCAAGGGATTTTTTTTTATCATACAGCGTGTTCCCCCAGAAATTGTGTTAGTGAAAAGTGCCCTCTTTAGTAATTACAAAATATTTTTGTGACGTGTTGCTTACATCAACGTCAAGGATATATAGTCGTAGCTTTCAAATGTCCTTTGTTCTGTTCAATTTCCTTGTTTTAGTCTCTGGATATGTTTAGTTAACAACGATACGGTAAAATCACAATTGTTCCACTAGGGAAGAGGACTTGATGCTATCATTGACTAAGGTTGGCAAGTCCCACACATTGAGCGTGAGACTTGCTTGTATCACCGATTTAAGGTTAACTCTTTACACGCGGTATTCGCATCCATGCACTCCCTGCAGCGTGCGGGATTCGCATTTCATGCTCAAACGTAGAAAGGATTATATTCACCCGAATTACACTGATTTGCCCGATACGAGCAGTAATCTCTTTGTATTGTTTACATTCCTCAAGTATGGGGGTATTATGTTAGATTCTTAAGGAACCAGAAAAATCGATTAATACAATCAAGGCTTCGTGATACAATAGGACAAAGGATTAGACACAAGTTAACTTTGAAAAGTACTGGAGAGGTCAATTACAATAAGATGCGCTATTCACTGATAATCCCTTCATTCACTTCTTATTGGTGACTCATCTCTTTCATGAACCTGTAACAGATCAGGTTTTTATGTATAACTTGTGGTTTACCCTCCTGTATTATTTGAATGGAGTTGTATATTTTCAAGCAGGAAACTTAGAACTACATGTATGTTGGTTACAATTAGCCATTTATACAAAATTCAGATGTATATTTCCAAACACCCTTTATGCATTATGAAGGTCTGAAAAATGTACTTCAACTTTGCTGTAGGACATGTTTTCTAAAAACGTTGTTGTGCAAAGTTATTGCTAGTTGAAGTCAGTTAGTTATTTCCTTTCCCGATACTGAGCGCTCTTTGAAATAAACTCCGCACGCACGGGATTCAGGGTCCCGCGCACAAAGAGTTAAAGCTTACAATCTGAATGTCTGAAACTGCATTGTGGACATTTGCTTGAACTAGAGAAAAGTGTGTTTTTGTACTTGGCCTGGGGTAAATTTAGCTGTGTTAAACAATGAAAAGATACTTGAAAACTTGGAGCCATGTTATTATGAAATCTTGACATGACATAAAACTACTTCTTCTCAGGCCCTTTATCTCAGAGTATTGATCTAGAGTCCAGCTATAGCCAGGTTCAGGGACAGATTTAGAAACTTTCAGAATTGGTAGGAAAATGTACTCTTTTCTCAATCTTCAATGTGGTTCTGTTTCCTGTTAGGTGATGATGGTGAGATGGAATTCAGCTCTGTGTGCTGAAGTAATCCATGTCCAAATATTGTTTGGAGAAAGTTTTGATGTCTGTATTTTGGCAAGAAAAACCACTGATGTATTTCTACTGTTTGTCCACCCTTGTACTACCTTTATCATGTTTCCTGTGTATTTGCCCACAGTGTATTCAAGATTTTACAAGGATTTGTGTTGTCACATTTCTCATATTTTGTTTTGTCGTGGACTGTGAATTGCCATTTAAATACTGTCTGTGTGAGATTTGACTTTGTGTTCTCTCTGTACAGTGGAAGTATTGTCAAATGGATATCATGGTCTCTCTTCTTAGGATCAGCCATCAACTCCAGTCGATACTCATCGCTAACATGAGTGTTACGAGTAACATTGATCATTTCTTACATTTCAGAACATTTACTTAAACCGAACCTTATCATATTATCACACACTCTCTCCGTTTCCTACCATGACACTGTTTAAGGCCCCGGTTACACCACCATGACCATTCTGTCTCAGAATGGTTCCATTAATAATCACAGAATGGGTATGGATCTTCACTGGTGTGGTTACACCGCTGTCACACAAGCTGCATCAATTCTGGTAGAGCAGCGGTTACCACTTGCAACAATTTACAATTTAGCCATGTCCACTCTGTGGTCAAAGGTCTCTCCATACTTCTGGCCATAACGGTTTAAAATACTTATGTTGCGAACTTGGCCTGTTGTTCGGAACACTTGTGTGATAAAACCGCGTTTGATACGTTCTGAGAATGGTCTCAGACCACCTTTGACAAAAATGCTTTCGGAATGCTGCTTTCGGTGGTGAACCTTCTGAGCCCGTTCTCAAAATGCTTTTGATGGGCGGTATAACTGGGTTCTTATACATGTTTACCACAGGTATCCTGACCATGCTGTGTGCACTCATGCTCCATCGTGGATCCATCTCAGCATCTCACATCCTCCACAACAACCTCCTCATTGGTATCATCCTCTCCCCCATGGCTTTCTTTGATACCACCTTGAAGGGCGCCATCATGAACCGCTTCGCCAAAGACATCAACGTGTCCATCGACAAATGCCCCTCCAACAGGAGCTGGTCAGAAAAGTTGATGATTTCTGTGGTGTTTTCTCGATACCATTTCTCTCGTTATCATCAATCTGCTATTCAACGCTTTGGTTTCTAACGGTTACAGTGCCCTCACCTTTTTATATTTACTCATACAGGTATGCCACATTGCCAACTGATGGTGATTTGTTCAATCAGGGATGGCACCAGGGCAAATCTGGGGGGGGGGGGTGGTAGTTGGTCGAAAATGTAAAAAAAAATCTAAATTGAATGAATCACACTTGTTTGCTATACCCCCCCCCTAATTTTTTATACTGTATACGCTGAATATTTCGCGGTGGTTTTATTTTCACGACTTACTGAATGCGAAAATTTTCACTTCTTAACCTTTCTGTACAAAGTGAATGCAAATACAATAAAATCGCAAAAATATACCCTCGCGAATTTCCCGTCTTGAAGCAAAATCGCAAAGATATATGGATGCGAAATATATGGCATATTCAGTATTTTGAACATTTCAAGAGAGGGGTGTCCACCCCTTGCCAACCTCCTGGTGCCACCCCTACCCTCAGTCACCAAAGATGTGGGCTCTGTTGCTGGGGAATTATTTCATGTACACAGTTACCATTTTGATATGACATTAAAAAAATAAACTGACAAACTTCATGACACCCATCAAAAAACAAACAGCAACAAAAAATAATCAAATCGCTAGTAAAGAAACAAGAACAAAACAAAAAATCTTTACAGAAGAAAAAAAGCACACTAAAACTAAATTAACAAAAAGTATATAAACACAAAACACCTCTTTAAATAAACAAAAAAATGAGGGAAAAAGCCCTACCTGTTATATCTTCTTCTGTAGCACAAGTAAAGTGACCTACAAGCTCTTAAAACCCAACTGACTTTATTTAACTCTTAACATGCGAAAGTCAATATGCATACTTACAGTGTCCATAAAGCTGTAATTTCCCAGGCACATTAAGAGTTAAAATATATGACATACTGTAGGTCATCTTTCCATTCTTTACTTTTGTACAGATGGTTGTGCTAGATGTTAGCACAATATTCATGCAATGACTTACATTTGTTACATGAAGTTCACTAACAGGCTGCAGAGTATGTCCATGGCACAGGGGTTATACACACATTTCATATCTGCGTCCAAGCAAAATATTCTTAGGCAAAAAAAAAAATAAATAAATAAAGAAGTAAACATATAAAATAAAATATTTACTTCAAAATATGGATGTGGCATGATATAATTCTGATGAATCGTGAATGTTTTTTTTAATTTTTATGCTTGAAGTCCCATATACCTAAAGCTATGTAGCTTTATTATTGCACCTGGAATGAAGTAAATCATGTAGAATAGGAGCCCATAGCAAGCTTATGAAAGTAATCAACTTCCTTTGTTTCACATTATGGAAAATCCTGCGTGGCATTTATTTTTATCTGCAATTTAAGTTGTGGTCCTTTTCTTCAACTGTAAAAGAAAGTGACAAAATTGTGTATAAGATTTGTGAATTGTGTTTAGATATCTTCCAATCCATACTTTAAGATTTGTCAGTGTTCTTGTTTTAGATTCAGTGTTCTGTGATATCTGATTTGTACAACTCATCCCTGTCAAGAAACATTACCTCTTGCAGTTGAATATTTCTCATCTGAAATGTGGCCAAAAATGTCATGTAGATTATCCCTTTTCCAACCTTACCCATGTATGTATATCTTGTTCATTAATTTTGTTTTCTAGATGTAGCCCCAATTCTGTAATTTGTTATTTGTCTTTAGATATATACCTTAGTGGTATAAATACTTCAACCGAGTACCACGGTTGGTGTTGGTGATTTGTGTATCACTTTTCCAGTCACCGACACCGGTCTAAGGGATTAGGGAAATTGTGATTTCTAGTTTGGTGTTGGTGCTGGTCTTATCATTGGCAAAGCAAGCATGTGTGTGTGTGTGTGTGTGTGTGTGTGTTGGCTGTGGAGAAAGCCTCATCATGTGACATGGACCACTGGAAGTATCTTTTTTCCTGAAAAATCTATTCAATTAGTCACATTATTCATAAGAAAGTACCTTGCTCTCATAACATGCTGGGGTGGTCTACATAGTCTCATCCTTACCATTTTTTTCTTATAATAATATATTATAATAATAATGTTCTCACTTGGTCCTCTATTCTGTGGCTAACACATACTACAACATATCCTTTGCATTGCCGTGACACCCAAGAACAGGTCAAATACTCTAGAAAACAACTTAGTGGTTTTTCAAATGCGCACCATCACCTGCAACATATACATTAATCCGTTGGAGACTAAGTACGAGTTAACTCGTGTAGGGGTCTATGGGAAATACGTGTTATAGTGAAATCAAATCGTCTCCAACGGGTTAAGGCTGCGACTTCCCAAGATCCCACTTCGAATCCTGCCGCGACGTATGTGTCTTTCACTGAGACACTCCATATGCATTACCTCTCTCCACCCAGGAGTATGAGTGGGTAACTGAGAGGACTGAGAAAGTCATTTGTGAATGAATTAGCTTGTGAGTGCCCGACATGCAGTACTCCCCATGGAGTGGAGGTGGTGCACATTAGTGTGCAGGTTTGAGATGGGTCCAATGATAGATGGATAATGCGTGAAGTCATGTGAGTCAACATAATACATAGAAATACAAGACTATAAACTCTTACTTTTAACCTTTTACTTTATCTTTATTTTCTTGGATATAGTACTACATCTGTCCTCAGCTGAGCATATCCAGGACTTTTAAATTTTCTTTTTTCTTTCAGAGAATGAGAGGGGCAGGCCCAAGAGAGCATTATTTCTATATATGAAGTAGTGTACTGCTGAGTTACATCCAGGTTTCTTCAAAGAAGGTTCAGAGAGACTTGAAGAGCACCCAAAGGTCAAATAGGGCCTAATACTTCTGGAATAAAGACTGAAAAATGCCCCAAAACATACGAGCATGGGAGACTGTTATGGCCACCTTAGGATATACACAATTGGGGTTGATTCCCTGGGGCTAAGACGCCTTTTGTGTGTGGGGATTCCCTTGGCTGTCTCCTTGCCAGGGCGTATCTAAACTGGTACTTGTCCCCATGTAAAGGGAAAGGGCATTCATTCCTGCCTTTGACCACTTCATTAGAGGAAACGAACACCTTTTGTTAAGGTTCCTTGGTAAATTACGTTGTTGTAGGATTCCTGTGGGAATGCTGCATCGCAGCCTGTTTGGAATGCCATTTTTGACCCACAGTTTTTTGGATCACATTCTGTAAAAGAAACCACTGGGTGGAACTTTGGTCTTTCTACCACATTGTCTAAATGTCAATTCTTTCACTTTTTACAAAATAATTGAGCACTACATGAAAAAGCTTGAAGTACTAAATCTACTGATTAAAAATAAAGAAAGTGGCCAGAGAAAGGGCCATTTGAAAAACAGGCCCCAATTTGCAGCATTCCTAGAGGAATCCTGCACCAATCAATGTGCTAAGAAACCTTAACCTAGTCCGATTAATTTGTGCCTTTTGCTGCTAGGGCAGGTCTAGGGCTCTACTTTGCCAACCTCATCCTGTACGCCGAAAACGTGCGTGCCGCCACCCGCCTCCACCAGGGCCTCCTGACCGACGTCCTACGCTACCCAATGTCCTTCTTTGAGACCTCTCTCAAGGGGCAGCTCCTCAACCGCTTCAGCAAGGACATCGACGACATCGATGTCTGGATGGGGCTCAATGTCCGGACCATGCTCCTGGTCGTCACCAAGTACATTCGGACCATCGGGGTCATCTGCGGCGTGATGCCCTTGTTTACGATCATCGTGTTACCTCTCAGTATTTTTTACGTTTATATGCAGGTACCTATATGATTTTCTAGCTGCGCTAACATACATGAGCTTTATTATCAATCCAAAATGTCCCATTTTCTTGCTCTCTTTCTCTCTCTTTTTCTCATTGTATCACACTGTTGTATTTATACTGGCCCATTTTCAAAGTTACAGTGAAACACAGCCAAGCTTTGTATTAACTTGATTAATCAAATCATCTCTCATTCTTTGTTGTTCTTGAAATTTGTTGTTGGTGTTTTATATGATTTGAGAAATTTATGGAATGATAGTCAAAACCTGAACTAACCCTATCAGTTAACTGGTGGGAAATAATAAGTGCAAACTTTTAGCTTGATTTGGATAACTCTTTTCTTGAGGGTATACTAAAAAATCTGGAAATCTAAACTTTTATTTTCACATCAAATTTTAGTTCATACCAAATTTTCCTAGTCATGTTTACAGGTCTTTGTTTTTATCAATTATTTATTATTGTTTATTGTGTTTGTTACATTTTTTTTGTGTGTTGTTGGTTTGTTGTTGGTATACAGTTTCTGTTAGCATTATATTCAATTACTTTTTGTTTTGCTTGGCTAAATTGCTTATTCTGTTCTAGAAGGTTGTTTTTGAAAGAATGATAATGGTGATCTAATAAACTGGAAAAACATGGAGATTATTAAATGAAGCACGTAATTGTGAATTACTAATATCTCACTGTTGTCCCAAACTCAGATAAGCAGCAAGTACAGTATCAATGGACAGATAAAGTTTCAAAACATTTGGTGTTAAGACAAACATTTTTTCTTTGTTTGTTTGTTTCAGGGTAAAACTAACTACTTGTGACGTTTGTTTTGGTTTATTAAAATTTGCTGATCAAGTGAATACAATATAGCTTTTTGTACCATGCATAGCATAGTGGCAAATTGTTTTGTTCTTGTGCATTTTTTGTCTTGTGTGTTTCCTGTTATTATCTCATGAAGAACAAAATTAGAGCATTGTTCGGGAGATTTTACAATAACCTTTATAACACTTGTGTAATGGGCTGACTTACTGTATTAATGTTAATGATTGCTGCAGTTGCATTTTGCATTTTTCACTATCTTTTTCTTTTAGAACAAGAACAAGTTGAATGTATATGACTATAGATTTCATACATCATAGCAATGAATATATATTTCCAGTGCCTAATAGTGTACACACATTTCATAGTCTCTGCATCGAACAAAACATGTTGTTTCTTACCTTTCTTCTTATTCAGCACAATGTTCATTCCTGTAGCCTAACAGAATTATTTATTTCCATGCGAACAAAACTAACTGACATATACTGAATATTAAAGGCAGTGGATCTCATTTGCAAACATCCCCGCAGACCAGGAAAAGATAGCCCATGCCCTTAGGCTATTGATGAAAGGTATGTCTGTGAAATTTGGGGATTAGTAATTATATAGAATTTGAAAAATGCGAAAGAAAAACATTACCTGTTTAGTGTACGTTCTATGGTAGGAATTTTTTCTCGCGAGACAAAAATTCAAATCAGAGTCTAACGGTCACTATAATTCCACTAAAACTGAGTTTCTAGCTCCTATATTTTCCTAAAGGTTCCCAGATGGTATTTTTATGCCTCCGCCCCGTAAGGGAGCCGGAGGCATTATGTTTTCGGGTTGTCCGTCCGTACGTCTGTACGTCCGTGGGTCCGTACGTCCGTGCGTCCACACTTTCTTGTGA
>JZLH01S0248359.1:1463-12921 GCA_001188425.1 Eucidaris tribuloides
ACAAATTTACAATGTATCACTGACAGTAATTTCTCACAAACTGACAGACACATATACGCACGCACACACACACGCACACACACACACACACACACACACACACACACACACACACACACACACACACACACACACACACACACACACACACACACACACACACACACACACACACACTACTGACACATACACACACATTCTTCGAGAAAGAAACTGCCACCGAATAAGGACAAACATACAACTAACATTAATTTTGAAGAGGTAGGAGGGGAAGAGAACCTGAGAACGAAAGAACTTGTATATTACAGAAAAGGTGATGAGCCCGATTGTGATATTCAAGGAACCTGAGTCCACAGTCTGGTTAGATTTTTCATTGGAATTCTGCTGAAATGATGACCAAGGAGGCTTGTATCTTCGTGCCATCGGCAAAAACCAAACTAACAAAAGTACAAAAAAAAACACGTAAACATAGTACAGAGTCACATCGCTTTACGGTGTTCTGTTGGGCAAATGACTTACCGATATAAAACATGACCGGGGATTGGGCAAGCCAGGGATAAATAACTTTATTTTACGCGTCTGTACTGTTAAAGTTAAGTGACATGATTGGGAACACTTGAAAATGCCTCAAGAGCCAAATGAGTTGAAATATATACCAACTATACACTAGCTGGAGTGGATCTCCCAGCTGGAAGGATTAGTCTCCACTTTGTTTACTTAAGGAGAATCAAGCATGAACATACTAGTATTTTAATTGTATCGGGGCACGATAGAAATAGGACCCATTGAGAGCCACACAGCAAGTTTGCCTCCCTCGAGGGATATTGACATTAGCAATTTTAGAAAGAGTCAACGTTTGACTACAATATTTTCACAGGAGAATCCTTGCATAGTTTACTTGATTCTAGAGTAGTTTCAGCCTAAGTTGAGGATTACCCCCAATCATGCCATAAACTTTAACCTGTACAAATGTTTGCTATGTACATGTATTATGATGGCGGTTTTCTTGTGGACAACTTAAAGAGAATACATAGTACTGGTTGATGATGGAAAATCTTTCATCAAAATATCACATTTCATCGGTTTCCAGATGAGAGTATATTACACTTGCATTATAATGTTGGATCAATTCACTTCATATGCAATAAAAAGTTGAGGGGTTGGCAGTTTGAACAGGTGAAGTTTGCATTGAAGTTCCCCTACAATGCTAAAGTGTGTATGTCACCAATTAACATTGTCCTACATGATGATTTTTATGTTGGTAATTTGTCAGCAGTGGGGATTTGTGTAGCAGATTTGTCAAAAACGAAGCGTTCTATTGTTTCCAACACTACTGTCTCCTGTACTAGTGACATTAAGAAGAAAACGAAAAAGAAGAAGAAAGGGAAGGAGAAGAAGAAGAAGAAGAAAAAGAAGAAGAAGAAGAAGAAAGAAGAAGAAGAAGAAAGAAAAAGAAGAAGAAGAAGAAGAAGAAGAAGAAGAAGAAGAAGAAGAAGAAGAAGAAGAAGAAGAAGAAAAAGAAGAATTAGTAGTTGCATGACACCTTTAAAGACCCTTTCCCTAATACATGAATACGAGTGAGCCAAAACGCATGCGCATACATGCATAACAGTAATGGCAATTTAAGAGTAAATGCAAAGATATTAGATATGATGGAAAGTAGAAAAGAAGTTTTTTTTTCTCAAAATGAAACACCTCTGACAACAATAAACAACTAATACTTTAGATGGAACTTTAATCAGACTTATTGATACAGTATAGAGGTCAAATTTGTTTGAAATAACCAAGACAATACACTTTTACAGTATACACAAACAATGTCGAAATTTAATGCATGCTTACGTTGAAGACAGCAATGGCTCCCCATCACCCCCGCCCCCTTAATATTGATCATTTCATTGATATTTTTTTTAACTCACGTTATGACAGTTAGTAATCTCACACTGTGTGTATTTTCCTATACGAGGCCATAAGTATAAGTTCAAGCAAAACGTAGGCTTACTTTACGGGCCCAGAATAGTATTTGTTACGTCGGACAATCCAGTATTATTGTCTAATTAGTAGAACAGACAAATCACTCAGAGTGGAGCCGTGATAGTTTCTCGATTCTTTTATTTTAATTTCAAGCAATCTTCAGGCGGGAATGAGCTTATGAATTTGGTCACGCATCATCATCTTCTGAAGATGGTTTGAAATAAAAGCCGAAATATAGAGAACTTAATGTTCCTACTCGGAGACAAATTATCTGTGTTTTGCGCTCTATCGAATAAGTCACTGATTAATTAAAACTAGGTCGCGTAGACATTTATCCGATGGAGGCTGGAAAGTTCATAGGTTGACTTAAGAAGGAATTGTAGCACTGATACTAGTCGTGTATTGAATCAACCCTTTCTGATATAACTTCATTGTTTCTTTTCAAACATCATGTTTCTTTTTCTCTTGGAAATAATTTTAAATTGACAGTTGAGGTTTCGGAAAATGGTAATTTTGGGCAGATTGTTTTCATGGTAGAGACTTGCCCTTCCAGACAGGGGTCATCTATTTCCGCGCTTTCCACGCTCTTCTGAGATTGTTTCTAGTCTCTCTGTGACATTATAAGCCAGCAACTTAATGAAGTAGTTTGTCCAACATTGATGACCTTTATCTGTGTGGATATCTTTAGCTGTTTAAGCCCCTGAGACGGTGACCCTAGTCTGGAAATGCATGCCTTTGCCATAAAGAAAATCACCCCAAAACGACCATTTTCCAGAACCCCCACCTTTCAATGTAAAATCATTTTTAACAGAAAAACGAGCAAAGATATTTGAAAAGAACACCGACGAGAAAGGGTTGAGTTTATTGCTTGCCCAGTTTTACTGCTGTAGCATAGCTCCTTCTCTGTCAACCTAACACTGTTACCGGAAACCGTAAAAATAATTATGGACATTTTGCTGTAATTTTTACGGTTTACCATGAAACCCATTAAAAATAGGCGTTTTACGGTGGAAGAAAGGTAAAACTTACGGTAAACTGTAACAATTATAATACGGTGGAATTCCTCGCAGTGAGTTGCCACCCATTCTCCGTTAAAGTTTTTTTTTTTTTTTAAACGGGGAATGGTTGGCAACTCGCTGCAAGGATTTCCGCCGTATTTTTTTACGGTTTACCGTAAGTTTTACCGGTCTTTCATCGTAAAACCGTGGGTTTTCACCGTAAACCGTAAGAATTACAGTAAAATAGCCGTAATTATTTTTACAGTTCCCCGTAAAAATACGGGCATTTTTTTACAGTGAACTTTTCAGTCTCCCAATTATACTGCCATGTGGCAGTCAGTATCTCGACGGCCAGAACACTACAGCCCCCGAGCAAAGGGCGCATATCCGGGGGGGGGGGGCAGGGGGACATGTCCCCCCACGATTTTTGAAGTCTGTGATTGTGGTCTGGCTAGTAATTTGGCAGGTAACTTTTTTTTGGCGGGCAAAAAACTGTTTTGGTCGTCGTCGGCCCCCTGGCTCCCGCTTGTCAGAAGTTGTTTGGCTAGTAAATTGGCAGGTAAAAATTTGTTTGGTTGGCAGGTTCCTACATGTGATGTCTCCCCCACATTTAAAAATGGATTTGCGCCCTTGGTTGATGTGGTTGATAAACCTCGAGATGGATCCCGCTAACTACAGGTCGTCTTGTCGTTCAAGCTGAAGAATAATTACTGGCAATACCAGACAGGGGTTATCCAAAGCGCTGTTTTGTGTATACACCGTCCTGAGCAGCACGGGGCGTCTTTAACGCATGTTGCTTCAGATAAGCGACACTTTGAACAACAACAACAACAAAATATGTAGACAAATATTAAATAAACAATTTATAAAAGACCACCATTTTAAAAATGTGACCTACATAATCCTACATGACCTACGTATCTCTAATAGGGTCTACAAATGAAACCATGGAAAAAAATTCTTCAAATTGATTATGCCTTAAAAAAGTGAAAATCTATGAGTATTCAGTTTAAATGGGTTCACCTGTCTATTTTCTCTAATAGACTCCTGTGTTATATATCTAGAATATTTTGTACTCCACCGGAGTAATTAGTCAAACGTGATGTTTACTCATTGTATACCTTACCAGTGACTGCATAACTTTCTAAACTTTTGTATCACATCATGTTTATTTGTCCAACATTTGGCCACTACTATTTTAGCTCAGATATAAAAGTATGACAATTTATTAAATTGAATTCTAAATTTTGTCTTTAACCTTTCTGTCCAACATTCCCCCCCCCCTTCAATTGTGTTTTACAACATTTTTATATAACCAAAATAAGTCCTTGATTTGTGTTTGCTTGATTGTTTTGTTTTCGTGGACAATTTTTGCAAGTTAAGTTATTAATTTGCTCCTTGAAAAAAGAATAAGACATTGATTGCATTTATTATCTTTATTTATAATTGATTGAATTATCCTTTTACCTCTGATGCTCTATCTTTTTTGAAATCGCACACTCGTTAATGTTTTAATGTTAATTTCTGTTCCTATGCCCTCATATATAAACACAACAAAAAAAGTAACTACCCCTTTTTCAAAATACCATAATTTTTTAAAGAGACGGTTTTGAGCAAAATAATTTGGCAAGGGTGTTTCTGGCTTCTAATTGAACTAACTTCTGTGTGAAAATGTGATTGATTCGTTCAGTTATGCATGAGTGAGCACGTATTAAAGGCAAAAATGTCACTTTTGAAAAGTCACAAGGATCATTTTGAGGTATTTGTGATGCAGGATTTGGACAAATTCTATTTCTGTTGAATGATTAAGTGCTATTTATGTAAATCACCTATCGTGTGTCCCCCTGACACCTCTTTTGGCACTTTTCGCATATTTTACGTTTCAGTGAGCTCAATTTAAAAAAATACCATGCTTCCTCAATTTTGAAGGGGTGAAATCCATTAATTTCATTGAAAAAATTGAAATCCGATATTTTTTAGCAAAATGTATATTTACATGTTGTACGAACATAAGAGGTTGTAACCAAGTCAAGGTTCAGTGAACACATTTTATAAATAAAGCAAAAAATACCATTATTTACCATTATTTTGGCATAAGAGATGACTCCTGTGACTTTTGAAAAGTGGCATTTTGCCTTTAATGCATGCTCACTCATGCATGACTGGACGGATTAATCTTATTTTCATACAGAGGTTAGTCAATGAATGTAAAAATATTCCTGCTAAATTATTTTGCTAAAACTTATTTCGTTAAAAAATTATGGTAGTTTGAAAAAGGGGGTAGGTACTTTTTTTGTTGCGTTCAGTTGTGCATCTACAGTGGCCGTAGTATTGTGGTATGTTTTTGTTCAGTCCTATATCTTTTATGGCTATAACTGAAGTCGTTGTGGAAGTGATTGCTTTAATAACTTGAAATCCTTTAAACCTTTTTTTCGTGAAGAAGTTGGATCAGATTATTAGCACACTCTGTGATTTGTTGATGATACCGGTAGTTGTTGCGGCGCTGAAGCAGTTCTTTTTCAGATATAGCAATCATCGGTACATTGGAGTTTTGAGACATTTTTTTTTGTAGTTATAACTATTTCGGAAATATAAGGAGTAGTTAACATAGTCGTATATTCAATCAAGCTTAGTGGTGTTTCATGTTTACCGTTTGCATAATTCATTGTCCAATAATTTGAGTTTACAACGTATCTTACCACGGTTACTTGATCGCTCTTGATGTCTAATTTGTTCTCTTCTGTAAATAAACACAGGAATGAATTATAATACTATGAGAGTAACAAATAGTTTCGCAATGCGTAATATCGTCGCGTATAGAACCAGAAGGGCGTTAACGTAGAAAACTGTGAGAACCAGAAGGGCGTTAACGCAAGACCTGTTGAGAACCAGAAGGGCGTTAACGCAGAACCTTGTTGAGAACCAGAAGGGCGTTAACGTTAGTGACTTTCTACAGTGATAGCGCCCTTCTGGTTCTCGACAGGTTCTGCGTTAACGCCCTTTTGGTTCTCAACAGGTCCTGCGTTAACGCCCTTCTGGTTCTATACCGACGATTATATGTCTCGCCCACCGGTGAATAAATAGTTTTATGTCACAAGAACGCCTTGCAGGTAAACTTTGACATTTGACTTAAATGAACTTTGACCTCACCATGTGACCTGACGGCACGGTGATATCAAGGGCGTAGGCTGGTTTGGGCATGGGGAGGTGCACATCTCGGGGAGGTGGAACAGGGAAGTGCACATCTTAGGGAGGTGGAACTGAAGTTGAGAAAATCAGGCGTTGAAAGCAAGAAAAGGTGGTGCAAATTTCTTTTTTGCTATTAGGGTTGAACTCCTATGGCTCTGCGGGGGGGGGGGGTGCACGTGCACCCAGTGCACCCCAGCCTACGCCCTTGGATATGACTAATTCAAGTGCCTCTATTACCAAGTTTGGTTGCTGTTGCAGTAACATGTGAACATGTGCCAAGTCATGTAAAACTATCATACTAGAGTATTGCTGTTTAGCTTTAGCGTTTGACCTAAAATGACCTTTGACATCACCATGTGACCTTCGACACAACTATAAAATATATACTCATATAAACAACTGCACGTACGGAACATTATTGCGGGTAATATTGTATTGTTTTACACCATATCCCAGAAGTATTTTAATTTCTTTTACAAACGACCCCACAATTTATATTTTCTGGCATTTTTGTTAAAAAGTAATAATAATAATTTCTACATTTCTAACAAGCACACATCTGTCCACAAAACACTCATAGATGATCGGACATGCCGGTAAATCACTAATTCCAAACATCTGTCCATGTATTCGATATATTTCCAAATATTTTATATGTTCCCAAATATTTTAGATTTTTTTCATTTATACACAAAGGTTAAGTTTTGTTTTGTTTCCAATGATTTGTTTCGGTCAAAATTAAATTATGTTAATTATGATAAAGGAATTATGTATTGTTACTGTAATATATGATTACTATAATTTGTCGACACTATATTCATTTATTGTATTGTTTTAAGTTATTTATAGCTTATCCTTGTATATTGTTATATTAAAAAAGATTAGTTGGAAATGGAAATAAGATGAAATGAAATGGAATATAACATAGGCTTCTGCTTTCATGAGCTAGTACATTTGTACCGGGCTTCCTTTTTTCAGGGCACATTATAAAGGTAGTGCATTCCCAAGTCAACAGAAAACTTACTTTCTTCGAATACGTCTTCAGGAGTAAGTTCGTCCCAGTCTTCTTCGGCCGTTTCACCTGCAACTACAGCCATGACCACGACGGTCAAGAGCAGAAGGGCGCACTTCATAATTCTAGATGATTTTCAAACAACACGCGAGCAGGATAACGACCTGAGATTTTACGTGAAGTTAAACAGATTAAAGAAAAAAAAAGCTTGTGATATATAATACAATCCGGCAGATTTAATCAAACGCAAATGATGAAAACTTACACCGGAAAGTACGTATAAACAATTAGTAATTGGAGGGTATGTACAATATCACATGCAGCGGATCCACGGATTTTCTGTGGGAGCGAGCGAACAGGAACTTATAAGCATTTTCAAATGACAAGCCGAGAAAAAGCCAACCGCATCCTTTTCTTTCCCCTACTCGTTTCAGTCCCAGAAAAACCGTGGCGAACTCACATATGTAATTTCAATCGAAATTGTCAAGTTTTCAATAGAATGCATTTCACTTAGGTGTAAGTTGTGATTCATTCATTTATTTGCAAACGTGCATTCATTTCTGTAAAATATTTAACAATACCATCACAATACCAAAAACAACAACCACAAAAGATCAACTCATATCTTAAATGTACGGTGGATTTCGGGAAATCCGTGCGGTCGATTCTCAATGATTCTAAAAGATACAGGTTTTGATAAATTGAATCAAATATAATTTACCTTTCCGAATAATCTTGCAGTTTTCGTGTATAACCCCACACATTCCCTTGCTTTATTAATAAGACTCTACAGAGGGATACTAGATTTAGTGTAATTTTTACCAGCATTTGGCCCAAAAGTAATGTGACTTATCAGTCTAATGTGAAAGTATGAAAAGGACAACATAAAGTTTTGAGAGATAAGAGGGAAGACGTTTAGAACAGGTTTCTTTTTATCAAAATTGTATTATGTATATTAAAGACACCAAGTACATAACATTGTGGAAGCCTCATTTAAAAAAATGTTAATTTTTGCTATCTGACATACCTCACAGTGTTTGATTGGACAAATAAACACCCTAGAACACAAAAGTTCAGACAGTTATGCTGTCACATGTAAAATATGTACAGATAAAAATCGGCACATGAATTATTCTCAGCTGATAGAAAATCCTGTCACACAGCAGTCTATGGGATAAACTGGAATGGTCTCTCAATAATTTTCACTTTTTAAAAGCAATTAATTATCGTTTTGAATTGTATTTTTTTTCAGGGCTTCATTTTTAGACCTTATCAGAGAAACTGATAACATGGGGACTCATGTAGCTCATAATATTTAACCTGGAAACATTATTATACGATGCCTTTAATAGACTGATGATAAACCTTGGGGGAGATTGGATAGAAACCACGATATCACGAGACTAATAAAATATTTAAAAATGACATGGAACTTACCAAACGTGGTTCGTAGGAAGAGACAGACCGCAGAACCGAATAGATGTGTTTGGTTTGGACCAACTCCAGTCAAACGCTGTTCTTACAAAACAATATATACTGTATCAAGGCTGCCACTCGTAGGGGAAACCCCCTACCGTTGGGGATTTTGTAGTGGGGTACCTCCTGGGAAAATGACTTTCCGTAGGGGAAAAGTAGAGATTTTGATGATTTGTATGGGATGTAGGGGGTTTTGACAAATTTTCAGAAATATTCTTAAATTCCCGAAGGATTTCAAAGTATTTCCGTCCGTTTTGTCCATCTCCGATGAAGAAATCGTGATCAATCTATTGCATTTAGTAAGGTTATTTTGTAGGGGAAAAGGTACCTTCGTAGGGGAAAAGTGAATTTTTGTAGGGGAAAACAGGTTCGTAGGGGAAAATTGTCTTATTGAGGCGTAGGGGAAAAGTGGTGTATGCGGCGTAGGGAGAAATCAAACTTTTGAGTGGCAGCCCTGACTGTATCTAGATTTTGTCTCCGTAGTCTAAGAGATATCACAAATTCACGTGCTAATAAACACCATGTGTTTTTAGTTTATTTATTAAAGGTTTTTTTTTCATAAAGAAGCCCTTTTTGTTTGTTATAACAAAATGATAAGTGAGTTAAGATATCGGGTATAATATCACATAAACACGTGTTCATAAGTAATTCGAGTTTGACGACTGTTTATCAAAGTAAACACGACGATGAAATGCTGGTATTTAACTTAAACTTTGGTAATACATTACTTACTGTTTATAGTTATAGGAGAGTTTAGATATTGTGTCGCATCACTTTCACACGAGTTCATTTTGAGATTGCTGTATATATATTTCCGTATTGATGATAATAAATGAGTTCAAGGTTTTATATAGAGTTCACCTTCACAAGTGTAACTTAACCCATTTCCTCCGAGATTCTGTAACTCTCTTATAGTTGATACATGCATTGTAATCTCCTCTCAACGTGAATATTGGTAAAGACAAAGATATAATGCTCTCAATACAGTTGAATTCAGATTGTACAGTGTGTGTCAAAAACAACTGTGTAAGCGAAATGCTCCCTCTTTGGCAATTAGGAAATATTGGTTGTGACATGATGGGTACGTCAACGTCAAAGGCAGTAGATCTCTTTTGTATGCCTAAAAATAAACATTGTGTAAATACAATGGTATTTAGAAGAAAATGCCATCTGGGAACCTTTGGCAAAATATAGGAGCCAAAAACTCAGTTTTAGTGGAATTATAGTGACCGTTAGACCCTGATTCGATTTTTTTTGTCACGAGAAAAAAAATTCCTACCATAGAACGTACTCTCCCTACTCAAAAGTATTGCAACATATACTATCGCATGCATTTTGAGCTGAATGGGTCTTTCTATAATGATGTCCTAATGAAGTTGATTATTGGAAAATAAATCATTTGAAAAGAAATTGATGAATATACTTTTTCCTTTCTTCTCCAAGGCAGAAGAGATTATCAAATTCAGGCACACCCACGGCAAAGGGGCTGCAACATAGGGGTGGGGGTGTTAATTCACATTAGCATAGTAATTCGGCTTCATATTTAACGATTTAAACGATTTTAATGGCTTGAAAAGGTCTCCAACAAACAAGAAATACAAATATGTTCTTCTGAAGCTTCCTCAGAAGGAAGACATCATCCTGCGAAGAAGAAAGCGCCTCCTATCTTCATAAGACAGTGGTAAGGAGAAAACGTCCCACATTTTAGACAAGATCCCTTCAAGTTATAATTTGTTATTCTTTCTCAATTCTAAAGGCGGTTTATTATTGTAAACATCTTAAGATTTAATGTCTTGAGACTTCAGTACATTGGATATAATGATGTCGAGGAAAGGCCATCATCTTTATTTAGTAGCATTATCCTCCTTATCACTGTCTTATGAAGATAGGAGGTCACTTTCTTCTTCGAGGGGTGTGGTCTTCTTTCTGAGACCGCTTCAGAGGAGCATATTGACTTTTTTCGTTTTTTGGAAGTCTTTACCAACCAGCAAAACCGTTTTACGGGAAATATGAAACTGAATTACGATGCCACTGTCATTAACACCCAACCCCTATAGGGAGCTAAGAAAATGTTGAATTCTATGTTCCAGCCCCACTGTCGTGGGCGCACCTGCATTTGATAATCTCTCCGCCTTGTAGAAGAAAGGTGAAAGAATATTCATTGATGTGTTTTCAAATAATTTGTTATTTTCCAATAATAAACTTCAATAGGTCATCATTATAGAAAGACCCCTTCAACATTAAAATGCATTCGATATAGTGTATGTTGCAATACTTTTGAGTAGGGAGGGTACACCAAACGGCTATTGTTTGTCTTTCGCATTTTTCAAATTCTAAGCAATTACTCTACCCCAGATTTCACAGACATGACCTTCATCAATAGCCTAAGGGCATGGGTTATCTTTTCCTGGTCTGCAGGGATGTCTGCAAATCAGATCCACTGCCTTTAAGGGCAAAGTCTCAGCTTTCAATAATGCTGTTTGCTTTGTTCAGTTTGCTTGTTTTAATCCTGAGATATGTTTAGTTTACAAAGAAACTTTTATTACAGTCAATGATAGTGTCAGGCCCTCTGCCGGTAAAAGTGGCCAAAGCTGATTCCCCACGAAATGTAAGTGGATCAGCTGTCTTGATATTATTTTATGCAAAGATCAACACACACACACACACACACACACACACACACACACACACACACACACACACACACACACACACACACACACACACACACACACACACACACACACACACACACACACACACACACACACACACACACACACACACACACACACACACACACACACAC
>JZLH01S0248425.1:0-23540 GCA_001188425.1 Eucidaris tribuloides
CCATAGATCACACGCGCTACCCTACCGCTTCGAAAAGACATGCACGCAAGGCGCGGTCCGCGACCGTGGACATTCTGAAGTGTCCGTATCGGGTGTGCAAATTTATTGCGGTGCGTGCACGGGTCGGTTTAGGGCGCGTTCGCAGGAGTTTCCGGGCCGGCTCCTGTCTCATGTCCAACGTGTCAATCAGCCCTTCATAAAAAAAAAACAGGTAATAAATGAATGGATGAATGAATAAATCGAATAAATAAATAAGTGACAAATCAATCGATTGATCGATCAATCAATCAATCAATCATCAAATCAACAATCAATCACATCAAATCACCAAAGATTAAAGTAAGCATTGATGAAAAAAATGAAACAATTACGTACTACCCTATTAACCTGGTATTGTCGAAGGCCTGAAATCATGGTAGAATTGATATGATTAAAAATTATTCTTCAGTTCTGCAAAAATTGGATCATTTGTGTATTTGCATATGTTACAACAAAACACTGTCTCACCACTTTGCACATGAATCATGGAAATTCACTGTAGGCCTATTATGTGTTATCCACTACTTTGAATATTGTGAAAAAAGGGTATTTTAGATGAGTAGGGTAAAGGTAGACCCCACCCAAAATGTAAGATAAAGGTACTGAAATTGGACGTAACTAATGAATTGAGATGTGGTGTTAATCAATGAGTGATTGTGTTTCCATAAATTGATTAATAAATGTCCTCTACCTTTCACTGAAAAAAAACACACCCAGAAAAGAAAAACAAAAACACACATCAATGACCAAAACATCAATGTTTATAAATTGTGAGAAAATGGACAAGAAAGTTACGGATAGAATGTAAAATGTATATACAAATTACGATAATATCTCAAAATAGTATGATGAATTAAGATGAATGACTTGATTAACTTACATGTACTCACAACGCAAGTGCTCGAAGTGCCAAACAGTACGGGATGTCACACAAGGCAGTGATGTTGTTATGTGAACACACAGACAGACAGACAGACTGAAGCACACACACAGCACACGATGTTAAAAACAGGACTGATGCATTTGCATGTTGTACATCTCGAGGTTACCTCTAATAAATAGGGTTGTCCTAGTCTTTGAATTTCATCATCATAACGACACCAAAATGACTTCCATGAAGTAAAAAATCTCTTTACGTTGTATATGATTTTCATAAAAATTTTTTTTCCAGACATACCATTATTTGAGTCACACTGTACATTCTATACTTTTTTTACACAAGCATCTTTTTTTTATACAGTTGGTATGGAATATGTATCTTATGAATGTACACAACAGACAACTTGAAAACTTCAATTCAAGAATGATATAATACATTTTGATTTTATTCATCCATGTATCTATGTACTTGGTTCTGAAAGTGATGTAAAGCACTCACATATAAAATACATTGTAGTAAGTCTTAAACAATTATTTCAAGTACAGTATTTGGCATTATATAGTTGACATAAATTCAAAGCATGTAAAGCAAATAACAAAATTACAAATTTTGCAAAGAAAAAAACAGGACAACAGATCATTTGGCAAATAAGTAATGCAGCAAGAATACATAATATGTTGACATACATACTGTAAATGTACACTTTATACAGTACGCATGTTTAAAGGGCAGTGACATGATAGGGATATATAAAAAATTCCCCCTGAACCAAACTGGACGAAAGATATACCAGTCTATTCACCAGATGGAGTGTGTCTCCTGACTGGAAGGATTCGTCTTGAATTTACTTACTGGAGAATCAGGCATGAACATACCAGTACGGAATTTCCCTCGTGCCCCGAGAAAAATTAATCCCAAACAAAGCTACACAACAAATTTCTCTGTCCCAAGCCATTCTGAATTTCCGATGGTAGTTCTTTTATAAGTCAAGTTTTGACTTAACAACATTTTGATAGTAAAATCCTTGCGTTAGTTTATTACTTGATTCTAGAATAATTTTACCCCCAAGTTAAGGACTACCCCCCAGAGGCATCGCTCGGGGGGGGGGGGGGGGAAACATATCGATTTGCCCCCCCCCCAATAATTTTGACAACTTGAAAAATTCATAACATGCAATGTAAATATATGTTTTCAAAAACATTGGAAAGCATTCTAAAACCTAAAACCATTTAACATGGCATAAAAACCACTCGTAAACATATATAGGAAATTGTTAATTTTTTGCGTGCAAAATTCTGTATTACAATTTGGCGCGCGCAGTGCACGGAAAATTTTGGACATTTTTTCAATTTTGCCCCCCCAATCCGAAACATGGATCGACGCCCCTGCTACCCCTAATCATGTCATTTACCTTAAAGGTTAGTGACATGATTGGGAACACTTGAAAATGCCTCAAGAACCAAATGAGTTGAAATATATACCAACTATACACTAGCAGCAGTGGATCTCCCACCTGGGAGGATTTGTTTGTAATTTGTTTACTTAAGGAGAATCAAGCATAAACATAGGAGTATCTTAATTTTTTCCGGGGACGATAAAGATAAGCCCCATAGAGAGCCACACAGCAGGTTTCCGTGCTACGAGTGATATTGACATTGTTTATTTTAGAATGAGTCAATGTTTGACTACAAGATTTTCACAGGAGAATCCTTGCATAGTTTACTGATTCTAGAGTAGTTTCAGCCCAAGTTGAGGACTACCCCCAATCATGTCATTTACCTTAAAATCTCAATGTATAATGGTAAGTACTTTATGTGCTACAGTTCTGGCCATTTTCAGCCCTAATAGATTCTGTTACAATGCATATCACTTTTGACAATCCCCTGTTCTGATGCATCACAATTTGATTTGAATGAATGAATGAAACTCCCTTTTTGTTTGTTATCCACAATCTCCTGATTATTGCATTCATGCTCATTCCAAGGCCCCTTACTATGGCACATAGCCACCACTTGTTGAAGGATGAGTGCCCCCCACCCATGACTCCCAAACTCTGTTTGATACTGTATACGCTGAATATTTCGCGGTGGTTTTATTTTCACGAATTTCGCGACTTACTGAACGCGAAATTTTTCGCTTCCTGACAGTTCTGTACAAAGTAAATGCAAATACAATAAAATCGCGAAAATATACTCTCGCGAATTTCCTGTCTTGAAGCAAAATCGCGAAAATATATGGACGCAAAATATATAGCATATACAGTATTGAAGCTACATGTAACAGTTGCTCTTTACCCACAAAAACTTCCCCCCAAAAAAATCACATTTGAAGCTCACAATGAAAATAAACTTTTCCTATTATTTCACTTTTAATTACTATTTACAACAAATCAAGTCTGGATGTTAGTAAATGTTATGTTGGCATGTATGCCGCTTGACATAAGAACTGGTCTAATGGCAACCGTGATTTCAAATAAGCAATTGACTGGATAAACGGCGCTAAAACAATAGAAGCTACTAATTAACTTTACTATGAATGTGTACATATACTCTGAGGATGTTAAATTGACGTGAAAATTATAATTTGCTACAGGCATTTTTGGCAAAGTTAAAAAAAACAGACCGACAAAATGAACCAAAGTGAAACTAAACAACATACTGGTACATGTACAATGTTCATTATTACTACGATATCTTGACACATTAACATACAAAAATTGCACAACTAAAATCCAGATTCTACTGATGCTGCTCAACTTTATCTCCAAAAGTTGCATCACGTTTGTCAAGATGAATTACTGTTGTACTTACTAAATTTCAGATGAAATGAGAGGTATATATATTTAGTACAATTACATACCCTCCCTACTCAAAAGTATTGCAACATACACTATAACGCATGCATTTTGAGTTGAAGGGGTCTTTCTGTTATGAAGTCCTAATGAAGTTTATTATTGGAAAATAACAAATTATTTGAAGAGAAATCAATGAATATAATTTCTTCTTTCTTCTCCAAGGCGGAGACATTATCAAATACAGGTGCACCCACGACAGAGGGGCTGAAACAAACAAATTTAACATTTTTTCGCCTCCCTATAGGGGTGGGGTGTTAATTCACACTAGCATCGTAATTCGATTTCATATTTGCCGTCAAACGGTTTTGATGGTTTGGAAAGACTTCCAACAAAAAAAAAATGCCAATTTGCTCCTTTGATGCGGTCTCAGAAAGAAGACACCACGCCGCAAAGAGGAAAGCGCCTCCTATCTTCATAAGACAGTGAAATAGGAGAAAAGGCTACTAATTCAAGATGATGGCCTTTTCTCCATATCATTGTATCCAATGTACTGAAAAGTTTCATGGCAGTAAATTAGGATGATTACAATAGTAAACCGCCTTTAATATTCAGAAAGAATAAGAAATTATAACGTGAAGAGGTCTTGTGTAAAATATGAGGCGTATCCTCCTTACCACTGTCTTATGAAGATAGGAGGCGCTTTCCTCTTTGCGGCGTGGTGTCTTCTTTCCGAGACCGCATCAAAGGAGCATATTGGCATTTTTTGTTTGTTGGAAGTCTTTCCAAACCATCAAAACCGTTTGACGGCAAATATGAAATCGAATTACGATGCTAGTGTGAATTAACACCCCACCCCTATAGGGAGGCGAAAAAATGTTAAATTTGTTTGTTTCAGCCCCTCTGTCGTGGGTGCACCTGTATTTGATAATGTCTCCGCCTTGGAGAAGAAAGGAGAAATTATATTCATTGATTTCTCTTCAAATTATTTGTTATTTTCCAATTATAAACTTCATTAGGACATCATTATAGAAAGACCCCTTCAACTCAAAATGCATGCGTTATAGTGTATGTTGCAATACTTTGAGTAGGAGGGTATAATTAGTAATGAAGACAATTAGTGCAATCACTTGACATTTCTACAAAATTACTATAAATGATCTAAATCAAAATCTAATTAAATTCATTGACCCTATAAAACCAAAACAAAATAAATTTGCATTCAAACATTTTACAGACAAGCTTGCTGTATTGCCCAACATGGAAAAAATACACTGGGGCACAGGGTAATTTTGCCCCTGAAGATGATCTCAAATTTACTGAAACAGGAAAAGCAGCCTCCCTCCCCGCGACCCAATAGACAATTTTAGTTTTTCCTTTGTTGCCCAACAATTAATTGGTAGTAAATCAAAACTTTGCCCTGAACAATTTGCTCGTCCCTTCACAGTCTATAAAACACATGGAAAAGGGAGACCATGTGCCACAAAAGAATTCTACATTATGGATTTTACCCAATGTTTCTGTCCAGTATTCTACAATATAAAGGTTGTCAAAACAATCTGAAAGCTAGGAAAACACAAATTCTTGAATAATGATGTTGAAAGCTATGTGTGTCAGCCTAAATGTCAACTACTATTATGGTACCATACCTTTACATATAAATAAATTTAACTCTGAAAGTTTTGAAGTCAAAAATATGCACCACACAATACATACACTGTCCATAGAGCTGTAATTTCCATTGCACTTTAACCCTATCTACGCTGGGGTATTTTGGGAGATCATATGGCTGGGGGGATCCCAGGCCCCCAGGCCCCCCTAGAGATCTCGGCCGTCGACTGCGTGATCGTGACGAAAATTGGCACGCAAGTTGCCCACGACCTAATCTACAAAATTGTATAGTTATTTTTGAAAAATGAAAATTGTTTTTTAGTTAATTATGCTAATTTATGCATAATTAATATGTGAAATCATACTTTTTGCTCTAACTCACTTTATCTCCAAATATGCTAATTTTTGGTATAGAAACCCTTTGTGGTCTTCTTAGCAAATGTACTTCAAAAAAATTGTGATATCAGATAAATTTCTTATGTATTTCATTGTTTTTTGCAATTTCTTATGTATTTCTTTGTTTTTTCGACCTTCTGATTTTCTTTGTTTTTTCGATGAAATTTGTCGGCGACACTTATGCGATCATAAACAGCATAAAACTAGGTAATTTGAATCAATAAGAACAAAAATATTAATACATTTATGATATTTGGCTGAAAACACAATTTGTATTGAAATTGTACACAAAATCATGTTTTTCAGCAATTTTTGGTGCGACATGCATGTACAAAATTATGCGTATCTCTGGAACTGCATACCCGAGCGTCGCAAATTAGGTCTTAAAAGATGAGGGAGACTCTGAGAAAAAAAAAAATCATGATACGTCGCGGTGAGAGCTTTTCGCGTTGCGAACGTATTGCGTGAAACGGTCGGGGGGGGGGGGGGGCCCTCCCCCGCCTAGATCGGGTTAAGAGTTAATCCTTTGGGGATGGTAGATGGCATGTGTCACCCAGCTATAAAGTGCTTTTGACTAGAAGTATGCTTATGTTTTTTGAGTACTGTATAAGTTTTATAATATATTTATTCATACAAGCCAAAAACCTTTCGAAAAAGGGGGGGGGGGATTAAGAGCTACATGTACACATTGTACTTATTATTTGTACAGTGTCAGATGAGATATATAATGACAGACATACATGTATATCATATTTTTGGTTTGAAATCAACGTACAAATGAGAAGTTGACCAAAGAATTCCGGTCTCAGAATGTATGCACCAATTCAAATAACCCAACCCAAACTGTTGGAAGTTTCCCAAAATTTTTCTTTCAGAAAACTTTTGGAAGTTTGGCTCGGGTGTTCACATGGATGAAAACTTCTGGAAGATAATACTCATCAAAACTTCCTTCACGCTTCAGATTACACTATATACACATGCAATCTGATCTCAAACTTTTGGCATATTGTGCATGCCTTTGGGGTCTATAGGATGTAATTTCTAGGAAAATCACACTCAAAATGTTGTAAAAAGTATCTATTTGTTTAAGAAATTTCTGCACAAATGTTCATCAGATGTTTTGCACAAAATTGTGTAGGAAGTTTCTATTCATATGATCAAAATTTTAGTTTAAGCTTGTTTTCTGAAAAGAAAACTTCATGCGTGAAATGTGGCTGAAAATACATTGAAAATAAAAATGTGCAAATGGATTGGGGTGGGGGGAGGGGGTCTGGGGTGGTGTTTAGTTATGATACTACAGAAAAGGAATACAATGTCTGTTTTTTTATAGTCATACTTGTAATTTCTGTGCAAGTTTCCATGCCACAGAATTAGACAATCACAAAGTATAGATTATATCAAAAGACATTTGGTTATAAGTGATGAAAATGAAATAAACTTAATTCATCATTAAAACACATCCTCTTGTCAGAAAATGAATACCATTAGTTCTCCATAACACACCCATCACAGCAAACAACAAAATGGTGCAACCAAAAGACGTTAACCCCTTCATGCATTGGAAATCAGAATCGTGCGAAAGTATGTGCGATCACTCCACAACAGACTTACGACTGTCCGCCCATATGGTACATTTCCTCCGCCGTCTTTGGTATCAGGAATTCGTTAACGCGTCCCACCGTTCCCGTGCGATCCTTGTAGTACTCTCTGTGTTCCTGGGCAAGCTACATTAAACAACAGAAAATGGCAGTGCATTGTGCATTAACACGTTGGAGTCTGAGAACAAGACATCTTGGGCCAAGATAATGAGTGTTATATTGAAATTAAAATGTCTTTAAATGTCTACACCTATTGGGGTAACTTGTCACAACGTCCTGAACTGAAATTTGAACGTGTGAAGTGGGGAAAATGGTCTGAAATCTCAAAATTGAGATATTGGTAAATATGACTGCTGGATGCATATCTTGAGTAAAATTTTTGATTGGAAATACACAACAAATTTGATTTTTTTTCTATTTTTAAAAAGTTATCCTTCACAGTTTTCACAATAAATTATAAAAATAAGTCCTAATCTGTTATTTCATTTTTTCCCATACAAATGAAAGGTAAAATACCCAAGTTTTGATCTGATATAAAGATAACTAACAGCAATACCCACATAAACTTCACAGTTGACCAGAAGTAGTCCATTCTTATGGAGGTTTGTAGTCAAGTCATGATATGCATCACTGATTTCAGTGCTAAGCATGGGTGTTTTTCCAACCTGTGTTTCTTGAAATTGCTCACATCTCAAAACCTTGCACTACATGTATGGTACATGTGTTATGACGTTGCATCAAAATGTGATATGTAAACATAACTTTGGTAAATAAGGCTTAGAATGCAGACTTTTTAAACTGACCAACAAAAAGTAGAATGGGGTGATTTTCAGCTGAAAATGTTGTGTTTTTTTTTTTGGGGGGGGGAGAGGGGAAGGGAGGTGGGAGTTTAACTTGTGGGATTCTTAATTTGTGACACTTTCTGAAAGTACAAACTCATCCTCTACCTACATGAGTTTGGAAGCAAGAAATAAAGTTAAATTTTTTGCAGTTTTTTCTAAAACCCATTTGTTTCTGTTCTGCAAGGATGAAAAAAATCTGTCCAACCGAACCAACAATACACATAAACAACTACATAATACTGTTAATTTAAAAGTATTCTTGATGAACTCTCAACCCCATAAATTGAATTCATGCTTTCACTCTACATTCTTATGAGCTGCATATAATGACATACCGTATCAAATTTTTCTAACTCTTCCTTGCGATCATGATTGACATTGCTGAGCGAATAATTTGGAGTAGTGCGCCACCTCTCCCTGGTCCTATCCCTCGCGCCAATGACTTGATCAGGGTTGTGCGTGTACACCGTGGGAAACTGGCCGCCGTGTGCGTAATTCGTCTTGCTGTTGTTCAAGGTTGCAGACCTGTAATCCTGAAAGTGTTTGGCCGTTGCATTACCGTAGGTTTCTCCGTAATCAAACTTCATTGTTGGACAGTGACCTTTGTAGCTGTTTATACAGAAAGACAGTAAAAGGAGAGCATGAAGGAGAAGAAAATGAAAGAAAAGGAGAGACTGAGATAAGTTATGCATGTCAGAAATCTGGGGGTTTCCACAGGTTAATACTTTTAAGGGGGAGGGGTAGGGTAATTTAGATTAGAATCTTCAGAATCTTCAGAAAGTTAGCCGGACATCGCTGTGGTCAGCATCACGTCCAGATGACTAGATGTCAGTGTGGTGTGAACGCAAATTAATTTGCTTCCAAGGAGGATTGAAATTGTTTAGAAGATGGCATATTTTTGGTTTGGATAGGCAGGATGTTCCAATCTTTGATGGTTTGTGACCAGAAACTATGAAGGTATGCTTGAGTTCTACACTGTAGTGACGTGTGAATCTATTGTTGTCTTCTCCTCTTGAACGGTCTGCTTTTATGATATAGGGAGGCATGTCTACCGCACTTTCCACGTTGAGTGTTTTGTAGAGCATAGTGAGTCGGGACTGACGTCTTCTTATTTCAAGCGGAGTCAAATTTAGATCTTGGAGCAGAATTCATTATTTCGTGTGCGATGTGAACACAAGCACAGTTTACCTCCTATTCACAAGGGAGTGCAGGAAGCTTGACTCTGTGTGCGACTGTAATATAACTGAGATGAATCTACCGAGAATCCTTTGAGTTACTCTCAGTAAAATATAATTGTTTGTAGATAAACTCCAAGACTGAGCCGTCAAAATTATCGGACTAGGAGTTCAGAGGCCAGTGGTCTTAAACCTCGAGGACGCTGCCACGAAGTGTACGAGGTTACCGTCTTTATTCAGAATTGATGAATGATTTTTTTTTTAGCCATTTTCCTGGATTGAGGTAATCAATTCATGAACATGATCGTTAACTGTGATGAGGTAATCTGCTTTTGCATTTCAACCAGCTTCCCAACATTATGCAATGAAGTCTTCATGTAAATCAATGGCTTCAGTACACTTTTGCATAATGATGGGACGCTGATTCTATAATGTACGTTTCACTTACCCTGGCATTAACCTGGGCGGAATGTAAGTCGCTTGGTGAGTTGTTTGAAGCGTTCCAGCACTTCGAGACATGATGAATTTATTTTTCAGTACCACGTAAAAGATACGAAGATGATTTGAGAAGATCAGACTCAACAAATCCAGGCCAAAGCTGCAACGTTTTCACGCAAGCGAAGCCACACAACAAACCGGCACTGTACGTGAATGTTTACCAACACAATCAAAAGTGTAGTCATGGGGGAAATCCGGAAGTCCAGTGCACGTGTATGAATGTTTACATTGCGCCGCATAACAATATAGAGATCAATTCTCAACTGTGCTTAAAAGTGACAAAAACAAAAATCAGTTCGAGAAATCTTAAAATTTTGTAAGAATAGGAATTCAGATTGTCTTTATGCTAGCAAAAAGATAAATGTGTGCATTGTTTGACCTTATTTTTTGGTACTAAATTGATCGCGGATGAATCTGGATGCAATGAAATACCTAGCAACAGTCACTATG
The DNA here is from genome assembly GCA_001188425.1 of Eucidaris tribuloides. Lineage (NCBI taxonomy): Eukaryota > Metazoa > Echinodermata > Echinoidea > Cidaroida > Cidaridae > Eucidaris > Eucidaris tribuloides. Next base: position 10,281 of record JZLH01S0248425.1, read on the forward strand.
TCAACTACCCTAGCTAGTATTTATCGCAGGTGGCGCTGTAAATTTTTTTTTGATGCGGAGAAAAAAAATTGAGAAATGGCGTCGAAGAAAGGTGGAAAAAAGGGCTCGAAAAAGGAGAAAGTTGTGGAAGAGCCACCTCCTCCTCCCGAAGAAAAGAAGGAGGAACCAACAGACGAAAATCCTGATGATAAATTGCAGGAAGCTAGCCCTCCAGAAGACTTGGAACCAGCTAAGGAACCTACTCCGCCACCAGAATATGACGAACCAACACTAGCAGAATTGATAGTTGAACAGTGAGCGATTTTTTTTTTCACTCGATCATTTACGATATACTCGTTTTTCATTAGCATAGATCTGTCTTTTAAAAGTCTGAATTCAAACTGATCTGTTACGAAGAAGAGAAACTCAGTTATAATAAAATCAAATTCATAACGGCGAATCGTGCAAATGAGCATGTATAAATAAGGAATGTGTGGAACTCGAACTTAATAGTCGGATCAGTCCCTCAGTCCCACGCACACAAATTCATGTCGGAAAAGTTTGAAAGTTGAGCTGACTCAGTGTACGAATTACGATTCTACATGTATTTCTAAAACAAGGCCAAAAAATTGCATTTTTGACTAACTAGATACATGAAATATTTTACCTTAATTGAATAAATCCACATGATTTCTTCAGTTTAACTATAAAAGTTTGGTTCAAAACAGTTTCGTTTCTTACAACAAATTATAGAAATTTTACGTGCCAGATTTTTGGAACCCTGTCCCATGCCTTCAGAGGAGAATACAAAAAGGTGTAAGGGGTGGTATAGCATCTTTTGCACTATAATACCCCTTACTTGTATGGGTGCCACCTCCCCAACCCCATTCACGAGAGCGGCTGAGCGGTGGGAAATGCGCTGCGAGACTGTGTGCGATACTTTTTCAAGGCCAAAAAATGCATTTCTGAATGAATTTGTTAAATAATTTCAGCTTTAATAAATTACCCCCACCATGATTTCTTTAGTTCATTTGTTTGGTGCAAAACAGTTTATGTTTCTTGAAAAAAAAATCTAAAAAATGTTAGATCTAAACTGTTGATTACTAATTAGTGCCAGATGTTGGAATCCTATTTTCCTTACCGCGAATCGCGATGTCATGCATGCATACTGCGTGTGGAACATGTATCATTCTAATTTTGGAATGGGTAAGTGTTTCAGTTGTCCAACTTTTCTCAGAAATGAGAATGCATTCACTCCTAAAGAAAATATGAAACCATAAATTGTGCTTCATATTTTTAATACCCAATTTTGTTAAATTACTGGCATCTGCTTGCTTAACGGAAAGGTCTTTTCCGATGTCGCATCTCGTACCAACACGCCATGTCTTTCCGAAAATTTATTGCGCTGCGCCATACCTTCCTGCACAATCATGTGGTGGCGCATTCGGACAAAACATGGTGAGTGTGTCGGTTCAAGACGTCTAAAAGAAACCTTCCCATTAAGGAAGGAGATGCCAGTAATTTAACAAAATTTGTTTTCGAAAATGTTAAGTACAAGTTTTTTTTTACGAGTGAATGTGTTCTTATTTCTGAGAAAAGTTGGACAAACTGATAAACATTGCTTATTTTTGACTAGGTAGATTGTACTCAGCCCGCACGCAAGCATAGGGCCTGTATTTATTATATAATTATCTAATTTCAGCTTTTAATGAATAATTGTACTTGATTTCTTTAGTTCAGGCATGAAACTTTGGTTCAAAACAGTTTTGTTTCTTTAATAAAAAATCTTTTTTAGGTGCCAGATTTTGGGAACTCTGTTCCATGCCTTCACACATGAATGAACTTTACCAAGAGGAGAATATAGAGGTGATATAGCATCTAATACACTATGTCTGTACATGTATTCTCCTCGTGGTAAATGTTTGATCATGTTTGAAGGCATGGGACAGAGTTCTAAAAATCGGGCACCAGTTATTTTTAGAATTCCTGTATTCAAGAAATGAAACTGATTGTTCCAAATACTGTTCATGCTTGAAGTTGCTGAACTAGTAAAGAAATCATTTGATTAATTCATAAAAGCTGAATATATTTCATACTGAAATGCACTTTTTGGCCTTGTATTACAATCGGGCACAGAGTCAAGCTACCACTCATGTGCAGGGTTCTCACCAGAGTTTTTGTTGCACTGACTTGGTGCAAATTGTGCAAATGTTAGTGGGCAAAAATTACGTAAAAAACATGCTCCTGCTTCTCTGATTAATTTACACTTGCCGCGTTGCGTTGCTGTGTGTACTAAGATTTAAAATGTGCCCTTGTTTCGCATGGTGGTAAAACTTTGCATATGCTTTTGTTCGCTTTCTCAAATTTGCCCGTGCTGTTTGCAACAAGTGTTTTATACACCGGTGAGAACCCTGCTCCCGTGAGTGACCCCACCCATATATAGCACTACTTATGTAGATCAGCGTAGGAAATACACTGGGGCGACGGGCGATTTAGCCCCCCAAATTAACAAAATAGCCCCCTAAAATCACTAAATAGCCCTCAATTTTCTTCATAGGGTTCAAAGTAGCCCCAGAAAACAAAATTTTATTTCCTGCCCTGATGTAGATGCTAATACAACTCTCTGCCATTCTTTCATTCCTGAATTGATTAAATTGTTTTATTGACAGTTCCCCTGTTCCCTGTCATATACAACCATACAACCTGTGACTTAAATGTACATACTGTAATGCATTAGCACCGAAAAGTGCATCTGTTTTTAAAATAATTTTTTATTCCAAAAAGTAAAACTCTTTTGATACAATTGTTCCATTCCTGAACTGAAGAAATAGTTTGGAATGATTGAAGTTCAAATATACTTTGATATAGTTTTTTTTTAATTTGGCCAAGCAGGGCTCGAAATTAGTGGTGACCCGGGTGCCATTGGTCACTAAAAATCCTGTCGGGCCACCAGAAAATTGAAAATAAGCCGTATCAAGTGGCCCGGCTGGCCACTAGAAATAATCGCACGATTCGTGGCTAAAATAAAGTATGACCTGAACGACTTCATCAAAACATGCAAATGTATTACATGTAGCTAGCGCACGATTTTATGATTTGCGCTCAAAAGTAAACATGGCACAACAGGCACAAAACTGAAGGGTTATCCTTTTCCAGAGTGGTCGGTCACTCAATATCTCCCTTACTGAACAAGATCAAAAATATTTTATTATCAAAGACATGGAGATCGTGATGATGGGCAGAACACGAGTATAAATATTCAAGTGTCCAGGACGTTAAATTGATGTTTAAAATCCATGTTTTATTTAATGCAGCATTTTGGCCACCTGAAATTGGAAAAAATCATACTCAGATGGCCCGGCTGGCCACCAGAAAAAAAAGTTAAGGTCGAGCCCTGCCAAGTGTGAGAATTGCATACAGAGTCAAGCTACTACAGTACAGTCTTTACTCTTGTAGGTTGTGTGTGCTGTGCAAATGTTGTGGTTGCCTCAATTGTGCCAAATTTTCTCTGTACTAGAATGGTAAAAAAATTACAAAATTACACAAATAAAGGAAATCATACTTTACTGTGCCACTTAGCAGTGAAATTGTGACGGGTTACTCCCATCTGATTAAAAAAAATGGGGGAAATTTTCTTGGTGATCCATGTTATCTCATACAAAGTTGTACAAGATCCGACCAGTGTTTTGGTGATGTGCATGCGTGAATGTACACATGAGCTTTGTCAGTAACTGTACGACATGGAAATGGGCTGACACAGATCATGTGCAGGCTGTCGCTGGTACTTACATTGAAAATGTATATACTCTTGCACAGTTACATGTAAAACGAATGTTCCCTTTAAGAATATGTAACCAGGTAAATAGAACTGACTACCTTTCACTTTACAGTTTTGAAGGAGAGAAAGTACGGGGTCTCTATGATGGTGAAGGTGTGGCATATTTCAGTGGTGCACATTTTTATAAGGTGAGTGATATAGCCTATTTAATTATATAGTAACATATTTTTTAAGTACATGTAAATTATTTTTGTCATTATTTATTAATCATTGTTTAATTTTAAGCTTCTACCTACTATAGTACAAAACTACTACTACTACTGCTACTACTATTATTACTACTTCTACTACTACTACTACTACTACTACCACTACTACTACTTCTACTACTTCTTCTACTAATACTATTATTGTATGTACATACCTGCTCAGCAGTTTTAGTACTAGTTTTTTATGATGATGGTGATTGTAATGTGAAATTCCTTTATTTCGAGACTTTATGAATCTAGGAATATCTGACAGGGGGTGTATGCAGTGTGTCCCAGAAAGTACTGTAAAGCACTATACTTTTGCGACATGAAACTTTCGCGAATAGGAGCCGACGGACATTTCCCGTGCATGAAACTTTCGCGAATGAAAAAAAAAAGATTTAGCGAAATTTGCAAGGAGGAAGCTTTTGTGTATTTTATTAATAAATTATTGCAACAATTTATAGAAAATAGGCTATTTGTTCTAATGTCTCTAAAACACTGTTTTATCAAATGTAAAAGTGCATTGCGACCATCGTAAGTTACCACGCACCATTATCTCTAGTCATTTGACTTGTATAGTACACAGTCATGTATTGGCATAAAAAAAAAGTTGTGTCACAAGCTTTCGTGTGCATTTTAGTTTTGCGAATCTTGACTCCTCGCGAAATTCGCGATAGTTAAATGCTCGCGAACATTTCTGGTTTTACAGTAATCAAAAACAGAGTGATGATGACATTTTCATACCTCTTACTAACAATGCAAGGTTTAGAAAGCATACATGTATTTTCTCTTTCTCACAAGACTGAGTAAAGACAATCAGAAGTGACATGATCAAAATCGTGTTTGCCTTGAGTTTGACTGTGTAGTAACACTCCTTCCTTTGTTATTGCTGATTAACATTAGCTCCTCCAAGGCAACCTGTAAGCCTTTCTCAAAGTGTTTTATATTTTTTTCTTCTTTCGTCAATCAATATCCATTAAATTCACACATTTCATATGTGTAATTCAACAAATATGTCTGTTTAGTATGTAATTATTGATTCAAACAGTTGTATCATTTACATATATTTATTGTTTACATTGTAATATTCATCATTATTGTATTGTATATTTTGTATTGTTTTGTGAAAATATGGAAATAAAATTGAATTGAATTGAAAATTTCATTTGCACATGCAAATCTGAAATTAAAACAGTCATGTTTAAATGCAATGAGGATTGATACTAAAGCACATTTAAACCCCTACTGTATATTATCAGCTCATATGATGAGCCACGCCATACCCCGGCGTACGCGTGTACCCCGGGGTACCGCGTTGTGCAGCGCCCTCTGTGTTAAAAAATATATTTCTTCAGTTATGATCGCTGAAATCAGTGGTAATGATGCAGAGGCTGTGCAAGTGCACAACAAAAAGGCATAAACTTACGAAAAATGGGGTAAAATGAAGCTAAATGTGTTATTTTTACCCTTATTACATAACTTTACATAATTTTGTAACCCAGGGTACAGTGCTGAAAAAAAAATAAATAATTCAACAAAATGGCGGATTTCTACTTGGACGGGTACCAGGTAAAATACTGCATCATATAATGCGCTCTTATGTGCAAAATGAACAAGGTATGGTAGAAAAATAGCAAGAATTTCCTTTAGTCAGCTACTTTCAAGCCTGTGCAAGATTGTTGGGAAATTTAGATTCTGAAACAGAGTCTTTACTTTATCTTTTTTTCAAGGGCCAATATTCTCAATGGTCTCATGCATGGCAAAGGCATTTACAAATGGGCAGATGGAGTTAGTTATGAGGTAAGTATCCTACATGCGTCTTTGGATATTGGTTCATTATTTGTTAGGTAACGTGTAGATCTGATCCCCGTGTACTGTACATGTACATGTATCTTACATTTGGATGTAGTTCCAGGTTATGTCAGATTTAAGAAAAAATCAGAATATGACATTGATTGACAATTGATGATTTTAAGGATTTAAGTCACTTTTGTACCTAATCTCCATCTAAAGGAACTGGTTAAGGGATGGTTTTCTTTGAAGTTTAGATAACATCAGATAGTGTGCAATAATTTTGAAGTAATTTACACTAGCTATCAAGTTTACAGTACATGTACATGTAAGCTGTGTCCAGGTGTTTGTTGAATTCTTTTTAGCCTGTCTATTATTGTTTAGAATCTACCTATATAACCATAAATCTTGACTTAAGAATGGGTCTGAATACAGTATTTGTTCAAATAGTGTTTTGTTTGTGTACATTCATATCTAATAAGATGTTTTGTTACATGTTTAAAGATATCTGCATTCAGAACTGTCATTTCCATATTTCTATTCAGAACAGACTTAACTTATCAGTTTTAATAATCTGCAAGTGACCTAGAAACTGACAGTGTCTTATACCCCCACCAAACAAAGTTTGAAGAGGGTACAAGCTTGGAATCAGCATACGATTGGTCAGTCGGTTGGGCGGGCGTGTGGTCAGTCCGTTGCAAAGCTTTCGGATCGAACTACTTCCTCAGTTCTAGTGATTTTTAACAACTTTTTACTCCATTCGTTACAGCAATCAGAATAAAAGTAGAAAAATTGGTTAAACTTGCATTGTTATTACAGAGATGTACAGTGCGTCTAAAAAAAAATGGTCCAATCGGAAATTATTTTTTTAATATATGAAAATCATATTCAACCTAGTCAAGTTGGGTATTGTTGTAAAGCTAAAAAAACATACTTTCCAGTGCAATTTATTTCATTTCATTTGGTTGTGTCAATCTTAAGATATATTGAATTTTCTGCAATGACACAAAATCGCGTTTGTTGCAGTATGCTGTACAAATGTATGTGCCGTACATGTGTATGCAGTTTCTGCATATTGTTTAACAAAGAAACCCCAATGAGAGTGTGAAAAGTATTGTGTAATCTTTCAATTTAGCTGAACGAATAGATTTTTCAGGTTGTACATTTCTGATTCCTTATTGTTTGAAGTCCAAAGGAGGTACATAACTTTGACAAAGGGCTAAAATGAATGCAGATCATCATGATGTCAGTGTGAATGCAGTCAGGTAAACAGAAGACATAAACATTTAAATGCCGAGTAAGGGTTATTTGTATTTGAATTTTTATTTACTAGATAATCAGAAATAAACATATTGAAGGAATAAAGGCACTTCTTATTTGTTTTATTGTTGATTTTTATAATTCAATGTGCATGAGTTCTGTAAATAAGAATACCACCAATTCAGTTGTCATTATGACCAATACACAAAAGTGGGACAAACGTGATTTTGCCTGACTGCACAGAAGTAATCATAGCTTTTGACTTATAAAAGCAAATTGAATGAAACTAAGTTCATCAGAAAGAAAATTTATTCTGCTTTAATATGATACCAGATACACATAGCTTTTGAGAAAATTACATACCTTAAATATTTTTTTCCTGATTGGACCATTTTTTTTGAGACACACTGTATACTTGTATGTCTCTTTTTCCTTCAGGGTGACTTCAAAATGAATGAAATCACTGGTAAAGGAGTCTACTCATGGCCTGATGGTAGCATGTATGAAGGTGAGGTGTTTAAGGGAAGAAGACATGGGCACGGGACGTTCCACTGTATGTCATCCCCTTCGTCTTACACAGGACAGTGGCACCATGGAAAGAGGCATGGCACGGTGAGCATTCACAACCATGCTCAGTGGTTGACATACAAACAAATATTGTGGGTGAAGAAGTATTGTGGACTATTAGTGGGAAGTTGTAGAAATAGAGTAAGACCCACACAAAACATGGACGTGGCTGATCAGCACTGTGTGGCCCTGTTTACACTGCCATACCCATTCTGAGAATCATCTCGGTCCCGTTAATAATTTTAGAGTGGGCACTGGTGTGGTTACACTGCCATCGGGTGCACCATCTCACATCTGTAGTTACCATAAAAGCAGATTAACCCACGCCAGCTGTGTTGTCAAGAGTCTCTCCGTACTTCCAGCCGATGCAGTTTACATTTTTACTTATGGTACATTGTGCTGGTTACTGGTTCACTAGCTAGCTTCACAAGGTGGAGGGAAGGGGGGGGGGGGGAGATTTGGGTCTATTTAACGGATGGGTACAATTACCACTTTTGTTACATACAACAATGACATTACATTTATATTGCTTTCCAAATTTCAATTACAATTACTTGAATTCATATTTTACAGTTAAAGTGATAGGCTAACATTGTGGAGCTTCAATATAAAAAATTGTCAAATTTTGATATCTGAACTACATAGTAGTGTTCACATGGACAAATAAACACCCTACAATAAAAAAAGTTAGGAAAGTTACACTGCCAATGGCAAGTTATGCATGAATGAACAATTAAAACTTGGGGCGAGTTTAAATAGCGTAGGTGTACACACAGTAAGTCTATGGGAGAAAATGGAATCCGATCAACTTACGATTTTAATTTTTTTAAAGCACTAAATAATCATTTTGAAATACAATTTTTCAGGGCGTCATTTTTAGACCGTATCAAAGACAATGGTAGCATGCGGGAATCATGTAGCTCAGATTTTTTTAACTGTGGTAAATGTTAGCCAATACCTTTAACAATAATTCCTATGAAAATATGTTAGAATGAAGAACAAAACAGATTTCAGTTACTCAACTCTGATCTATTTGAACTGTGGAGCAAACACACCAAATTACCAGGTGTAACGTATACATGTAAGATGTGTGAAATACTGCTTTCCACAAATTTGCTTATTCCTCACATTACTCCCCTCCGCCTTTCTTTGCAGGGCATCATTCGCTATGACACCGATGGACTCTCATTCTACGAGGGTGATTGGGTCAACAACAAACGCCACGGCTACGGCGTCAGGCGCTATCACTCGGGAAACGTTTACGAAGGCGAGTGGGCACGGAACAACCGCCACGGCCAGGGCATGATGAGATGGGTGGACCTGAATCAGTCGTACAACGGACAGTGGGAAGAGGGCGTTCAGGTGAGCGATTAGAAGACTGTGGAAGACCCGTTTAAAAAATGATCAAATTTTGCTATCTGACATTTCTGATAGTGTTTGAATGGATAAATAAACACCCTAGAACATAAAAGTTCTGACAGTTATGCTGTCACTAGTACAATATGTGCAGATACATATTGGCACATTTAGTATTCTCAGCCAATAGGAAATTCTGCAAGAAAGCTGGAATGGTCTCTCAATGATTTTCACTTTTTCTAAAGCACTTAATGATCGTTTTAATCTGCAATTTTTTCAGGGCTTCATTTTTAGACCCTATCAGAGGCACTGTTAGGATGGGGAATCATGTAGCTCAGATTTTTTAAACTGAAAACATTGTTATACAATGCCTTCAACTAGTGGCGTCGTCGACAGGCCTTCTGTTGAAAAGCTTGTCGAGATAACGGTATTTTGACTGAACGACGATATGTCGACAGAGATTTTATCTTACCGACAACAACACACAGGGTATCGAAGTACTAAATCAGGACCTAACAATGTCAGCTCAGCAGGCAGTCACTTCTTAAAGCAAGCATTTTTTTTCTTTCTCATGCTTGCAGAAGGTTATAGACACTGAGAACCATTGTTCTGAGTGTAATCTACATCATAAGAATCTTGGTTCCCCGGAAACTGACGATGTGGTCAAGCCATGCAGTGAGCCAGGCAATTGAAAGTCCAAAGTTCAAAATTCCACAAGCTATAGTATAGCGATGTCAGTCATTATTAGGGCCCCTTGGCTGGCTAATTATCCCCTGCAGTATGTAGCTACAATACAGGTGTATTTTAACATGTATAGGTACGGTGGTGTAAGACTGTCTTATGAATTCAATGTCCCAATTTATCTGACCATTGTTTTGTCGACAGCTATGTCTGTCGGTTAAATATTTGAGGTGACATGTCGAAAGAGAAATTTCTGTTTGATGATGGCCCTACCTTCAACCCGTTGGCTACAGGATAATGATGTACCATGGGAATTACAGAATCTCAGAGGCAACAAGTTCAAGGGGAATGAAAACCAGACATCTGTCCATAGTCAGAAAATGCAAGAACAATAAGACAAAGAAAACAGTGAAAGTTTGAGCAAATTTGGCTGAACCATTGCAAGCAGGGAAAAAAATAAATGGGAGCAAGGGGCGATTTCGCCCCTGAAATGGCAAAAGAGCCCCAAAATGTGTAAAAGAGCCTGCGTGAATTGCCATAGGGATCAATACATAAGAATATCTGGAGAGCTTTGAAACAGGAAAAGTATCCCTGAAAAGAAAACTTGAATTTTTTGCATGGTTGCAAGAATTCTGAATGTTCAAGCATTATTACTGATATAAGACTTAACTGTTTGCATGGCAAAATACACAATTTGATGAGAGGCTTTCGGTACAACCATGTACGTTGGAAAAACTCCACTCATCTTGTTCTTTTCTCCACAGGTTTTCTCTTCTTGTCTGTTTTGTCTCACAGCCTTATTCCCTTTCCCACAGGTTATTGTTTTGGTTCTTCATGTTTATTTTATTCATTAGTTTTTTTTTTCTTTCCCTTCACATTTTCTCCACAGGTTTTTTCATTCTTGCTTTTCTTTTCTGTCCACAGGTTATTTTCTTGTCTTCTTGGTTTTCTCTCTGTTTCTCCCCAGCCTTGTCACTTTCATTAATTATTATTGGTTTTTCTTTCACAGGTTTGTGTTCAGTTTTTCCCTCGGTTATTTTAGTTTTATGTCGTTTAGTTACTCTCTCTAGTCTTAACTCTTTTTCTTTTTTTTTCACATTTCTGTTCCCTCAGTTTTCTTTCCACAGCTAATTAATATGATTTTCTTTCACAGGTTTGTGTTCAGTTTTTCCTCGGTTATTTTAGTTTTATGTTGTATAGTTACTCTCTAGTCTTAACTTGTTATGTTTTCACATTTCTGTTCCCTCAGTTTTCTTTCTGCAGCTAGTTTTGGGTTTTCAGTTCCCTCTGTTCACCTGCCTATCATTATTTGTATTCTGTATGTTGTGGCTCACTTAGTTCCCCCTTCTCTATTAATTAATTTGTTTCATGCCTACAGCACGCTTGTTTTCTTTTCATAGGATTGCCTCTTTGACGTTCTTTGATCTTGCAGCATCCTCTGAAATGTTTGTCCGTGTTCTTTTGTTTCATTGTTACCTTCCACAGGTTCCTTTAATCCACTAGTTTCTTTGATGTTTTTTGTTCCATTGTTCCCTCTCTCAGGTTCCTTTATTCCACTATCTTCTTTGATGTTTTGGGTTTCTGACCCAGTTGTGTTTTGATTGACACTTGTTGTTTCGTCCTTTGTTGTTTGATTGACATCGTATTGTTTCTTGTTGCTGGTATATACATGTATACCAGGGTTTTCTCGCTCTTCCCTCATTCTCGTGATGACGGCCAGAACATTCTGACCGGAACGTGGAGTTTTTCCAACGTACAGTACATGGTGATGTACCGAAAGCCTCTCATCGAATCATTATTATTGAGGTGTTTTATATTGGCAACTCTGCCACTTTTTTCGATGAGAGTGAGGAAAATTCCTCTTGGACTTTGTACAATTTAAAAAAAACAATATCTCATTTTCTGAGATTTCATTGCGGAAGGGGACCCAATTCTTTCAGAAAAGCATGCGCAATCATTTTTGGCTGCTATAATAAACATGCGAGAGAAAATTGAAATGAGAAAAAGTGAAAAATTGTGTACAAAGAGAACTCCACAACTACACTCATGAATTCTAACTTGTTTATTTTCATAAGCTTTGCTTGAAGTGCCCTCTTCACGACCAGGCAACTTTAAACAAAGGTTGTCCCTAACAGTGAGAAAGCTTACCCAACATAGCAATAACTAATTTATGCTAGTTGGATTCCATGTATTGGAGTATATTCATTAAAAACAGATGAATAGAAAAGCTTATTGAAAGGTCCCTGTGGAAGCAAAATGCATTATACATTGTTAATACATTAGTAAACTATTCAATTTAAGAGGATTATTGATAATATTTCATAATTTACTATAATTACTCTATAATTACTTGTATCTATCTTACCCAGCATGGACATGGTGAGCACACATGGTACCTGAAGCGGCTACCCAGCTCACAGTACCCTCTACGCAATCAGTACATTGGAGACTTTGTTTATGGCCGTCGCCATGGTTACGGTGTCTTCCTGTACGCCAATGGTGCCAAGTATGAGGGTGAATGGCTGTACAACAAGAAAAGTGGCCGGGTAAGATTTGATGTCTTCACGAATACTGTGAACGCCATATATTTAATGTACTTCTTTTTTCGCAGTTTTGCTTTAAGATGGAATTGAGTTTATTTCCGCGATTTTAGCACATTTTCATTTACTTAGCACCTGTTGGAAACCAGAAGGGCGCTATCACTGTACAAAGTCAGTGGGCTTGGTGCCCTTCTTGTTGTCAGTGGGTATTGAGTTAATATCCTTCTGGTTCTCAATCGCTGATATTACAGTGTAGGTAAATCAGGAAGTGAAAATTTGTCATCTCTTAACGTGCCACGGAAATGACAGATGTATGGGCATCATATTATTGTGTGGTGCATTTTTACGACTTGGTCATGTTAGCACTTAAATTTTTGAATTGAGAAAAATTCATGCAAATTTAAAAAAAGGGAAATATTCAGCATGTACAGTATCCGGTTGAGCTAAGTGTCTTGATTACAATGTGTGTGAAAAGTGTTCATAACAGGGTTGTTTTTAAGGTGGGTGGCGCAGAGCGGGTCCACCCACAACTGCCAATTTTCGCCCGGTACTGGATGCTAACAGTTTCACTTCTGCTTAGCACAAACTTTCATGAAGTGTACTCTATATTTGTCATATTCGAAATTCACTATGAAAATATTTATACTATTTTCACAAATTCCTCTCCTAATGCAGGAAATGTTTTTTGCATATTAGCAACAAATCAAATCTGGCATGTCAACAAGTATGTTGTTGTCGCATCAATTCAACAACTCTTTCATCCCATGACACGATTTCAGCCACATGTTTAAATACGTTGAATACTTTAGCATCCCTGCCTCCCATGGGCTTGTGAATGTCCACAGTTGACGCACGCCCAACTGCCCAAATATTCAGTTCAAATCAAAATGCCACTATGGCCGTTTCTTTGTGGTTTGTAATGATTGCTGTTGCTTGGGTAATGAACAAGTTCAGTGTGTAGTCAGCCACTTTTAAAGGCAGTGGATCTCATTTGCAAACATCCCCGCAGACCAGAAAAAGATAACCCATGCCCTTGGGCAACTCCAAGCTATTTGCC
>JZLH01S0248425.1:25807-46120 GCA_001188425.1 Eucidaris tribuloides
GATGTCCCACGCGTTACCACCGCAAAATAGCTTGGACTTGCCCCCTTAGGCTATAGATGAAAGGCATGTCTGTGAAATCTGGGAGAGAGTAATTGCTAAGAATTTGAAAAAGTGAAAGAAAAACAATAGCCGTTTAGTGTACGTTCTATGGTTGGAATTTTGTTCTCGCAAGAAAACAATTCAAATCAGATTCTAACGGTCACTATAATTCCACTAAAACTGAGTTTCTAGCTCCTATATTTTGCTTGAGGTTCCCAGATCGCATTTTCTTGTAAATGCCATTGTATTTACACAACATTATTTTTAGGCATGTAAAAGAGATCCACTGCCTTTAATGACATCTATTGCACAACTATTGACATCTGCTGCACATTTAAGAATGTTTGATTGTTTAGTAATGTTTTTACCCAGTAACAAAGAAACTCAAAGTTTTTGTATGCTCAATGACATCTATTCTATAGCACAACTCAAATGTTTTGTTCACAGGGTTAGCTCACATTTAAGAATGTTTGATTGTTTTTGTAACAATTGTTGTTGCTTGGGAATGAACAAATTCAAAGTTTTAGGCTACTGTCACACTGCACCGTTGAACGATTCCGTCTAAAAAATGAACGCGTACGTTTATTAAACGTTTATTGGACTTCTTAAATCGTTTTTCAACTGGATTACAAAGGTATCTAGACGTTGACAGACGGTGCTTTTCTGTTCTGTTCCGTTCTATTGTATTCCATTTGCCACCGTCTGACACCGTCTGAGATAAATATTTTAGACGGAGGCAACCGGAATCGTTAGACGGCACAGTGTGACAGTAGCTTTAGACACGTTCAATGACATCTATCACATAACTTGATTTTTTTTTTGGTTGACAGGGTGTGTTCACATTTAAGAATGGTCGCATCTTTGACGGCATCTTTGTTGAAGACCGGATGGCAGAGTATCCCCAGTTTACTATGGACGGTATGAACACACCTGACATCTCAGGCATCCGTACGAAGACCCCCGATCCAGCCGGGCCCGGTAAGTTGTGCTTTATGTCTCCTTTAAGGTAAACGACATGATTGGGGGTAGTCCTCAACTTGGGCTGAAACTATTCTGGAATCAGGTAAACTGTGCAAGGATTTTACTGTGAAAAGTTGACACGTTCCACAGTAACTTCCATCTGTATGTCCCGTGACAGACCAATCTGTTGTGTAGGGTTCTATGGAATGTATTTTTATCGGGGCACAAGGAAATTAAAATACTAATATGTTTATGCTTGCTTCTCCTTAAGTAAACAAATTAGAGACAAATCCTTCTAGCTGGGAGATCTACTCCAGCTGGTGTACAGTTGGTATATATTTCAACTCATTTGGTTCTTGAGGCAATTTCACATGTTACCAATCATGTCACTGACCTTTAATTTCTCTGTTTTGTATTTGAGGTGGGGGGGGGGGGTCATTCTCAGAGTCATGTGGAACCGGATACTTCTCCTCAGGATCATAGGCAGAGCTAAGGGGGCCAAAGGGCTGGGGAGTTATCAGTAATAAATCTCTCTCTATATGTATAACTTTTTAAAATGCAATTTCAGATTCAAACCTTATTTCCAATTCAACAATATAGATATTAAATTTTTTTTAATAACAATAACAACATGAATATAAAAACAGCAACACACATTTATATATATACAACAAAAGTAAACACAAAAACAAACAACAGTAATTTAAACTAGGCAGCATAATTGTAATATGGTGAGCAAGGTAAAAGCCAAGATTGAGGCTTGTAAGGTTTCATGCGCACCTCAATAATAATGCAGTAGTAATTATATTTAATTGTGAACTTTGTCTTTATAAGAAAAAAACAAAACAAAATAAATCAGATAGGATTGTAAAAAGAGAAAAGAAATATAAAAACTAAAAGGAATATAAAGGGGCACAAACATATCAGCAGAATCAAATCAAAGATAATGTAACCTATAAACTTTTCATAGCATTTAGCTTTCTACCAGATACCAAGATTGTAAGCTGTAAGTGCTTCGTCAATCGCCATTCCGGTTCCTTTCAATTGCCTCCTGGCATGAAGAACTGCCAAGCGCTTGTGGTACGGACAGAACTTTATGATAATAGCACACATTTTTTTTTCTTGGAGTACTCAGGTTGACCAGATTCAAATACTACATTAAAAACAAGTTAAAAGTGTATCTAATGATGTTATTGAGGGTGGGTTGGTCACTAAACTTGTGGTCTTAGCACAAGGTAATAAATTAGTTTACCTCTAATTTGATTAAGTCCATCATTTTTTCCCCCAAATAGCGCCCGATCCGGGCGATTTGACAGCCAGGACTGACGAGAGCAGAAACACACTGGGACCCTCCTTGACCCTTGACCTTGAACACCTGCTTCAAGATTTCAACGAGGAGGAAAGGGAAGACGAATTACAACAGGTAAGAATTTTGCAATATACTTTTTTTTAGACTTTGCCTCTCTGTTATATTGTGTCACGAAGCAAAACTAGGACATGGTATCCACCAGTTGATTTAATTTATTTAATTGAAAAATTTGATTTTTGAAGTTGTAAAAGAGAAATCCTCTATCACTGGGTTAAAGAAATAGTAATTTTAGTTGCTAATCAAAATTGGAGCAAAGTAACATACAGTACATAGCTAAAAGAAGAATTGCTTGGCACCACTAAAAGAATGACCGCCTATACATTTTACTGCTGTGCCAGTCGTTTGGAGCTAGCACCCTTTGTATTACAATGAATCATGGGTGCACACGAGCAAAAATTGGCTTTCCAACCTGCATTTCATATATTGGTTGATAACCAAAGATCCCTGTTTGCGAATTTTTTGGTGATGTTGTGGTGTACAGTCAAAATTTTGCAATCTTTAACTTGTTTCTCTTCAGGTCATGTTTGTCATACTGCGTCACGTGACGTCACTGAAGAAGGTCTATTCGTTCTACAGCAGCCTGGGGCACGACGCCTCCCCTGACAACACCTTCATCATGACGCGCCTTCAGTTCTGGCGCTTTTTGAAAGATTGCCGCTTCCACCACCTCGACATGACCCTGGCTCAGATGGACAGGGTGCTGGGTAAGATCTTGAACTGTGTTAATCTTTTCCAAGTTTTATGGAATTCACCAATAAGAACATAACCCCCATCCCCCCCACCCCGACTCATTACAATAAGTCTGATGCCAATGTGGTAATCCCTATTATGTCAGCCCCAATCTCCCATTTGTCAGGTTTCTTTGGAGATTGTACGATTACTGTTGTGACAAAAATGTGCACATGGCATGGTGCCATAAGCACGGAAATGTGAATGGAGCATGAAAACATATTATATCAGGACATCTCCTCCAGTGGACAACTCCCCCGGGGACATCTCCCCCAGAAGACAACTCCCCCAAGGACAATTCAGACTCTTTAACCCATGTTAACTGGGGGAGGGGGTCAATTTGACCCCCCTCGACGAATTTCGCCACCATGTCGGCGCACGAAATTTTTTGACCGCGTCGCTCGCTGACTATTTACTTTCAAGTCTTGCGCATCTTTTGAGACCATTTTTGCGAAAATCGGATATACTGTTACAACACTGCGCGACTTTCTATACATGCATGTCAACCCGAAAATTGCTCAAAAACGTGATTTCGTGTACAAAATCAATGGAAATTGTGTTTTCAGCCAACAATCATAAATGTATAATTATTTTTGCTTTGACTGGTTGAAGTGAATTAAGTTAATGCTATTTATGATTGCAAAAGTGTCCCCAACAAATTTCATCGAAAAAACAATAGAAAACAAAAGGATGAAAAACAAAGAAATACATAAGAAATTCACAAAACAATGAAATACATAAGAAATTAATTCCAATTCGACAATTTTTTTTGTAGATAATTGTGAGAAATGTCAGAATGAATATTTTCACCAAAAATTAGTATTCTACTAGCTATTTTAAGTGAGTTTTAGGCAAAAACATAATTGTATGCACTTATTTGCATAATTAATTACTTAAAAAATAGAAAAAATAATTTTTTTGAAAATTTTACTATACAATCGTTTAGTTTACATCCGGCTCTATGCGCCTGCAAATTTTTCGCGGCGATCGCGCAATCGGCGGCCAAGATCTGAAGGAGGGGTAAAATTGAACCCCCCCCCCCCCCCCCACGTAAAAACCTGGTCTGAAATAGCCCAGTTAAAATAGGGTTAAATTGCAAACAATGTTAAACTCATCCAAGTCCTGAAATGTTGTTACAGTCCGACCTCGATTATATGGCCACATTGATACCAGTAGCCATCCGGATAAGTGGTATGGCCGGATAAGAGAGATAATGTACAAACATGGTACTTTGTAGCAATATGGGGGGGGGGGGGTAATACACATCATTCTCTACATTGTAGTATTACCACACAAGTGACACTTTGTTTGTTGTTCCCCTGATACCCAGCAGGTGTCTATGTACACTTCTGATAAAGGTGTATCAATTACTGGCATTGACAGGTAAGACCATCGTCAAGATAATAGAGAAATCCAGTAAACTGATGGCCATATAACCGATACTTGACTGTATTCTGAAAATTACTTGTACAAGTATGTATCATATGAAAAAAAATGTCGCAATACACAGTGTCTAATATCCTCGTGATGCGCTCTTTATTTATTTTTCAGCCTCAGACAAGACAGCCACAGACATTCACTCTCCTCTTGACAAGCTTCTCGTCAGAGAATTCTTGAATCATTTGATTACGTTGGCCTATCACCTGTACCGAGACCAGTATGAGTAAGAACTTCTTTTGTTTTAAAGGCATTGTATAACAATGTTTCCAGTTTAAAAACTCTGAGCTACATGATTCCCCATGCTACTAGTGTCTTTGATAAGGTCTAAAAATGCAGCCCTGAAAAAATTGCAGTGTAAAGCAATCATTGAGTGCTTTAAAAAAGTGAAAATCATTGAGAGACCATTCCATTTTTTCTACATAGACTGCTGTGTTGCAGAATTACCTATCGGCTGATATAAAATTAATGTGCCAATTTGTATCTGCACATATTGTACTACATGTAGTGACAGCATAACTGTCCAAACTTTTGTGTTCTAGGGTGTTTATTTGTCCATTCAAACACTGTCAGATATGTCAGATAGCAAAGTTTGACAGTTTTTTTAAATGGGTCTTCCACAGTGTTATATAGTGTCTTTAAAGCTAGTGTGCTATTTTAGTATGTATGTATGTATGTGACATCAGAAATAAGGTCTTTCCAAAGTGCTCCTCGGGTCTCTTTCTTTACATTTTGGGATGCTGTGTTTGTTCTGCCAGTCAGTTTTGCATACATAACAAATTAATCAGCACTTTTCTTAAATTGTTTATTTTTTTCCAGAAAGATTTTCTTTATGTTTTTATAATCCCCAGGTAGGTTCCTTGCAAATTTCATTGGCATGCCATTTTCATAATGACTCTGCTCTATTCAATTCAATTCAATTCAATAAAGGTTTTATTTAGAATCAAGCATGGCAGTTCAAGTGCTGAATTGTGCATGATTTACAATGTGTGCAAGTAAGAATTAATCAATACATCGAGATTTTTTTTTGTTTAAAAGGCATACAACTACGAAAGTATTGCAATAAATCAAAATGAAATTAAAAGTGTAATTTAAAATCATATTTATCAATCATACATTAACAAAATCTGAATTTAAAATTGAATTACTGTATAAAAACTGATAGATTTCTGTTATGGCAAGACTGACATTTAAATGATTTCGAATAATTTTAAATAATTTCTCTCCGTCCAAAAAAAGGGATATTTATTCAGAGGTGAAGCTGTGGTGTTGTAATTATCAAGTAACGTAATATAGTATAAAACTGGGAGAAATGTATACAACTCTCACATATGTTAAATGCACAAACAAGGTAAGGGCAAGCAATGTAGACATACACACAAACAAAACTTAATAGGTATACTAAGAGGTTAAACTAGCCACCCTAACACTCACACAAACAGACAACACACTGACAGCACATACACAAAACACACAAACACATTCACAAGCATAAACACACAATTACACTCAAACACACACACAAACAACACACACAGAAACATACAACCACACACATACAGAAGCACACACACACACAAACACACAGACATACACACACAATTACACACAAACTCATTACTCATACGCGCACAATAAAACCACAAGGATGCACAAATATCACATACAGACAAATAACAATAAATCATACATACAACTCGGATTGTTCTGTTGTATACAAATGGCCCAGTGTGATGATTTTAGACTATGGAAAAAAAATCAAAAGGTATTGATCAAAAGATAAAAACAAAAGGGGATTGGGAGGGAGAGAAAATATTTAAATTTACTGTTTTATGATACATAAGAGAATTGAGAGTATTACATGTACATGATGGAAATGACATTGTATATACTCGTATTCGAAATTATGAATTAAATTAATTCAATTAAAGTAAATTAAACTGGAAAAGTATAATCTTATTTGGAGCTCTCAAATACATGCTGCTGCCTGTTAGGCACACACTAATGTGCTGGAGGTGTGTGTGTCTGATTAGAATTTAAAGAAACTCAGGTCAAGCATGTAATATGATACATTGATGAATTCATTAAAATTCTAAAGTTGAAAGGTCAAAGGTCACAAGGTCTTTTATATGTTATACTTCAAACTGTCACTGTGATATTATTCAAAAACCACTGATCAGATTTCAATGAAACTTAGGTCATGCATGTACTGTAATCATAAGCAACATTGAACTGGTTACATGTCAAAGTGAAAGTTCAAAGGTCAGAGTGCATTTTATGCTTCTGAGTTTACCTTGCCATAATAACGTAAGAATCGCTAATAATCGGATGGGTACATGAATGTATATGTAAATGCAAGTGTAAGGTGTTGGTTAATAGATAAATAGCTTGAAGTTGGCATGGGCATGCAGATCGAGGCATAAACATTGTCAAATGTTGTATGTGATTATGTAAAATGTGAGCAAAACAAATTTTCTGATGGGCAATAAAATAGAATCTGACTGTGAATCTGAACATTTACTGCGACGCAGTCCTATTGCTGTAGTTTGATACCATACGAGACAAAATATCTTGGATTAGACCTGTTCCAGAGACATTCTTCACAAGTGATTCATATTTGATTTCTTAATGTAGGCCTGGATCTGGTCCTGTTCTTGCGTGGTGCTTCTCCAAAGCCATTACGGGGAATGTCGTCCCCTACGCGTGCGACGTCCAGGGCACGTTCTTGTACGATTCTCGGCATGCCGTCAATGCCCTTGGCTACATGGATCGCTGCTACGAAGTCTACCAGGCCATCTGCAGTCCTAACAAGGTAAGCATACTCGCCAAACAATTGCTTACAGTCCGATAGACCGACAGTCCAATAAACCAATTATCAAAAAGGGTCTGATAAACCAATTATCAAAAAGAGTCTTATAGAGTGATTATCAAAAATGGTCCGGTAGACTGATTATTGAAAAGGGTCCAATAGACTGCTACTGTATATGGTCTGATACACCGATTATCAAAAATAATCTGATAGACCAATTATCAAAAATAGTTTGATAGACGAGTTATTGAAAATGTCTGATCGACCGATGGTCCTTCAGACAGGAGGTCCCATAGACCAAATTATTTAAAAGAGGAACAGTCCATGTCTGTTTGTCTTTAGAAGTGTGGATTTTGTTGCTTTTTGTCGCAAGTGGCACAAGTTTAGTCTTGACTCTGATTTATAAAATAATTTGGTCTGTCGGACCCTTTTTAATAATCAGTCAATAGCACCTTCAGTGTATCGGACCCTCTTTGATCATTGATAATGGGTTTATCGGACCATCTGTCTATAGGGATTCCCAAACAATCCGTCTCTGTCTTATACTCATTGACCCTGTTTAAGCGCTTTTGGAAGTGAACAGTACCATACTGTGCCTGTCCAATGCATACCATGCCATGGTGGTTTGTCTGCGAGCTTTCAAGGACCTTGTGTGGGAAGTGTACCTCTGAGGTACTAATTTGGAAAGCTTTGCACTTTAATCTGGGGGGACCACATGTAAGCAAACAAAGTTAAGCAAAAGGCATTCAGGCACTTAGCGAGAAATGGTATCGTTCGCCTTGAAACATTCTAGACCAGATTGGGAGGTGGTCTGCTGTGACACCCTTCTAGAGCAGTATTTTGTTTTTATTTTCTTTGTGTATCAGTATGACAATTTGAATTCCATGCTCTCATTTCTTTGATCATAAGATTTGATAAACATTTTGTCCTATGATGCTGTTTTCTGTTTCCACAGTATTCGCCTTACGAACCAATTCTCAAAATGCGTGACTTCCTCTACACGATAAATGACTATGGCCTCATCAACGAGTGTCTGACGGCCAAACGCGTTCTGGAAATCTTGTCGTCTGACGACCCGGCCGCCTACGACTCTCATGACTGTAATCTTGAAATAGAGGTAAGAAATAGCCCCTTCCTTCAACACTTGTCACCTTGAACCTTCTGAGGGTGATGGGTAATTTCAGGTGTGGTGGTGTTGGTGTTGAGAGAACAAAATCTTCAACTAAATTAAGCTTTAACACAAGCTCAGTCTAAGTCATGATACAGATTGCACTATTGATCACACAACATCGAGTGACATCATGCACGATTCATGGTGACGGTGTTGGTTAAAATAACTCCCATGACCAAATAAAACGACAAATCTTTAAAAACGTCACATCAATCAATTATTGTCTACAAACAATATTGTATACATGTAAATCTAAAAGACAAGATGAATTTCTTAATTTCTACAGGGAAGTTTAATATCATATTGAATAGTTATATCAATTTTGTTGAGTGGAAGGAAATTTCAAAGGTGAAAGGTCACAGGGCCTTGTGCATTTCTGATTTGAGCTCTCTACCATCGTGGTAATTTAAGAACTTCAGATTGAGTTCATACATGCCTGTGGTATTTCAATTTAAATCAAATTCTCCGTATTGACAATATAGGGTATTCGGCAAAAGATGGCGCTATCCTCAGTGAGCGCAGGAGTCAAAATTATGATTTATGTGAAATGATGAAGTAGCATCAAAATTCGTTGGGTATACGCCACAAATTTCAAACCAGTCATTTATACAGGACTTTTCAATTCTCAACCTGTGTTAAAGATTGTGTCAGGGATGTGCAAGTCCATTACTTCCCTTCATTATCAATACCAAACGGTAGTTTAGTACTTAATACAAATGGTGTGTTGAAAGTTTGAGATCCATACGTCATGAATTTGTTGTTTTATGAGAAAACTAATAACGACATGTTACCAGAATGTTGTTCTTTCCATGAGTTTCAATTTTTGCTCAAACTGCGAATCGGCGGTTATGTGTATCGTCGCAAGACCAGCGGAAGCACACTGATCGGTTAAATGGCTAACTCCGCACGACCTTTGGCTAACGGCTGATCGGACAATTTGGAACGCACGTGTAATTTGAAAAGGATGAAGTTTAACCGTCCAGATTTTCACAAAACTCAATATTTTACCCCAAGTCTCTATGAGAGTGTTTATTTATATTAATCTTCACATTTGGATATGATTTCAGCTGATTCATTCATTAGGTGTTTTTGACGTGCTATGAATGACACATATCTTTAATGTATAAAACTGGAAGTTTGTGAAGCTAAGTTCTCTTGACAAGCTGCGTACTAGACTGCTGAATGACATATTGTCAATAGCGAGAATTGGATGGGAGTGCAGAATCATACCCATTGACTGTGTGCAGTTGAATTGCTCTAATTCAATATGTCATTTTTTTGCTGTAATTAGATGACCTTCCTGGACTTCTTTGAAGCCATCATCGGGTGTGCTATGTTCTACGTGACAGAGGAGGTGATCAAAGACCCCAGCACCCCCCGGCCTAGTACCGTCATCTCCCACACCCACACCTCCTACAGTACTACCACACAGGGTTCCACATCCAGAACCAGTCACGTGAGTATATTCCCCAAATTTAAAAACCCAATCCTCATCCTAATCCTCGAAATCGTGATGGAGGAGGTGATCAAAGACCCCAGCACCCCGCGGCCTAGTACCGTCATCTCCCATACCCATACCTCCTACAGCACCACTACCCAGGGATCCACTTCCAGAACCAGTCACGTGAGTCTACCTTCACGTGTTTGGCGAGCCATCAGGTGTAGCAAAACTAAGGCCCGAGTCACATTTGGCCTACAATGACATTACGGAACCTGTAAACTCATCGTGTCTTCCATATCGTATGATCTCCCTGGGGTGACGAACTTAGACTGTACAATTTTTGTATGATATCACAGGTTTCCTACAGGCATCTTGGCCTCTACGATTTGGTTTAGTGTGAAATTTGACAAATTTAAAAAGATCTTAAGCCCGTAGCTTGTAGACTTATTGTACAGTCTATGTACTACAGAGGCTGAGGAGACTTTGGGCAACTGCACTGATATCGCACAACGTGTGATTTCAAGTTCGGTGTTGGTGTTGGTGTTGGTGTTGGTGTTGAGGAAACAAAATCGTCTGCTAAACTTAGCTCCAACACTGAGCTCGGTTTAAGCAGACGATACCGATAGCACTATCGATCACATAACACCGAGTGACGTCACGCGCGATTCATGGCGTTGGCTGAAAGTTACGCCGATGGCTGAAATTTATGGACAAATGTCACAAAAATGACACCAAATCAATACTGCTAGCGAAAAAACTTGTATGAAACTGAAAGGCAAGTTACTATTCTCTGTTCCCATACGGAAGTTTGATATCAATTTGGCGAATTATGTGAATTTTTCAGGGGAAAAGGTACTTTCAGCGGTTTGCCTCGCACGGTGAAGCTTCTCCGTAGCCAACACACACACGCATGTTAGCTCTGCCAATAACAAGACTAACACCAACACCAACACCGATCTTGAAGTCACAAAATTCCTAAACCCTAGGGTTTAGTGTTGATGAATGGGAAAATTACACGTAAATCACAAACACCAACCACGGTACTCGGTTCAGCAGACGATATTCAACACCAGCTTCAACACAAACTACAGGAAGTACACCAGGCTTGACTTCAAGTAGTGTTATAGCTGGTGTTAGTGTTCTTACAACACCAACACCAGATTTCAACATCGAACTTGAAATCACCCAATCTCTTTACGATAGCTGTATGATATCTGCACCTGCTCAAATCCCAGGGCCTGTACAAAAAATCGCACAATGCTCGTAGATAATGTTAGCACAAACTTCGTAGCCTGTAGCCATCTGCGATGCCCGGAAAAAATGTACGATAAACATAGATAAAGTTATCGTATGGTGTCCGCAGTCAAATGTGACCTAAACATAAGGGATCCTTAGCTCTGTCCGTCCATCCATTATCTGTCATCTATCCGTAACGCTTATGGAAATTGAATACCTTCGAGACCCATTGATCATTTGTAACAAAACTGGGATGGTAGATACCTTACAGGGACTTTATTTGAGGTACAAGTTATGTATGAAGGGCAAAAGTTAAATTAGGTTAAATATTATGATTTATCTTCAAGTTTTTACTGGGGTTTTTATTGGGCATTGATATGAATTCACCATAGACTCATGTATTACTGTGCAAATTTGCGATTGAAGCACAACAGTGTTGCAGTCGAGTCACGACCTTCCGAGGCCAAGACCAAGTCCGAGTCACTATTTTCCGAGGCCAAGGCCGAGTCCGAATCACCAACTTACAAAATGTAATATTTTATTAGGGTATAATTTTAACCTTTTAGAAATTACATGTACTTTGAAATCTTACAATAAAAAAATCAAAAAAAGTAAAGCAAAAGCTGCTGACTTTGAAGTAAACAATGTTTGAAATTTTTAACTATTATTGTCATCAGAGCGTTAGGCTATTAAATGGGCATCAACTTTCACAGTGCCTGTCTTGTTGCAGTAGAACATCGACATAGAGAAACATCGACTAACCTGATGAACTGTGTGAAACTTACAGGCTGGGTAGATTGAAGTAATCAGTCGTGAATTTTCTTAGCTTCAAGTTATATTAGTATTTCCATAATTCTTTATGGAATATTAGTTGGAAATAATTCAAAATGCATGCCAAGCGAATGAGATCGGTTTATTCTTGGATTCAACAGATTCTATAAAATCTTGTGGCCTCGACCCGGTCTCGACCCGAATCGCCGAGGCCACATGCTCCGATGCCGAGGCCGAGTCCGTCAAAGTCGGCCTTGAGTCCTCCAACACTGGAATACAAGCATGCAGATCGGTGATCAAAGCAAACGAGCAATATCATTGAGATGGGATAGGGGATGGGTATTTATTTTGAATTTTAAACTTAACCTGAAATCCATACGGATTGTGGATATGGGAGTTATACCATCCAGGCTTAGGGTCATTCTGTACCCCACCTCCCAAAAAAGAGAGTAAAACCTTGGAAGTTTGTTTATTTGCGTGATGTTTTTAATCCCATGCAGCACAACGAAGATGGTGACGACCCCGCCACCGGTCACGGGACGCCGCGGACGTCAAACTATGGTTCGCCGGGACCCAGAGTCGCGTCTTCCACAGAGGTGACAAACAAGGGGTCGGGAGCTGACGCGAAAGTTGAGGTGAGATTACGCCACATCAGGAATTTGTAATCTGGCGTTTTTTGTACATTTTTTCAAAAGAGCAGCAGGTGATAATGTTGCCTTCTGAGACATTGATTGCTGCTGATTGTTTCGACAAGGGGGGGGGATGGGGATGCACAAGGTGGGGGGGGGGAAGACATGTACAATCATCCCCCCACAAGGTTTCACAGAAAAAAATATTTTTTTAATCAGTGTATTCTTATTTTTTTTGTTGTATTATATTATGTAATACGGGAGGCTCGGGATAGAACTATGCAGCAGGGAGGCTGAGATGACGATGCCGCGCGTATAATGATTATTATTGTTATTGTTATTGTCATCATCATTATAGTTATAATTATTATTGATATTATTATTATCATTATCATTGTTATTATCAATATCGTCGTCGTGTCACCTTTATTCCCTTAATACATTCATATTTCTGATCCCCAAAACAATTGTCTTCTACTCGTAACAGGGTGGTACATGTAACAAGGTACGTTTGCAATGGACACTGGTGTAAATCCTGGGCAGATGGGGGATATATCCCCCACTTTGGCCGAGGGAGGAATGGCCTGCACAATCATCCCCCTCCCCCTGCTTTTCAAGGAAAAAGGGTTTTGAACTAAGCAGTTTAATGCTGATTTTGTCAAAATGAATATACGCGGCTCTTATTGTTGAATGTCCATTTCACAAAACTAGTGTTATCAGAGAGTCAAAATATGCTTATAAAAACCCCTACAACTCCTGAGCTTCAGGGGGCTCCGCCCCCTGACCTCCATAATTTTATCACCATGTTTTTTAATGACCTGCAATAAATGTCAGATTATAAAATTATATCTTTCGGATGTAGTGCCAAAATTTAACTAGCACCCCACTTTCAAAGTGGGTTGCATTTTAATTATTATTGACTGTCCACCAATGTTAGCAGAGGGTCAAAATAACCTCATGAAACTGCTGAAATCCTTTAGCTTCCGGGGGCGAGCCCCATGGGATTTTAAGGCGAACCCCTGGAATTTACCCGCCTGGGCAGGCAACCCCTTCCCAGCATTAAAAAGTGTTCCGCGACCCCTTATCAAAGGTCCGTTTGAATGTCAGATTATAAAATTACTTGATCTGTTTTATTATAGACTTACTGCGTGCTGACCAAGGCTACTTTTTACTCGCTCCAAGTACTAATTGTTTATTCATTCATATCTTGCCAGTGGCAGCATAAATTTCCAAACTTTAGTATTCTAGGGTGTTTACTTGTCCATTCAAACACTACTTTGTAGCTCCGATATCAAAGTTTGACAATTTTTTAATTTGAAGCTCCACAATGTTAGTCTATCACTTTAAAGAATACCAACGCTAAAATCATTTTCAGTAGACTTTTTCATAAATTCTCTCGGCAAACCTTTCATTCATAGTTCCTTCTGGGGATTCATCAAACATTAATGAGCTCAGACGTAAGGACTGATTCTTGGGTATTTGTAACCAAGTAAACCGTGACATTGTCGTTACCCAGCATAGCCTGGTGGCAGTGTCGCTGACAGAATGTTAGTAGGTTTCAGGTTCAAGTCCTGTTAGACACTCGTTTTTCTGAGTCATAAAAAAAAATCAAGTATTTGATCTAATTATCAGCAATTGTGATAATACAGAGATGAACATGTAAATTCTCTCTGCAAACTTTTATTCATTAAATAATTTTGTAGTTACAGAGGCATGGATCTATTGCTGCCACAGCTAGTCTGATAACGGATCATCCACCGGACGGAAGTACCATGGCTATGGACCAGAAAACATCCAAGTCAGGTGATTTATATTTCTTTTAAACCCAACCAGACTGATGCTGTAAATGCCATGCGTCATCTTGAAAACTGTTTGGTTGATGTTAATTCTTGGTTGAACTCACATTCATTGAAACTTAACTCCTCAAAATGTGAATTTCTTTTATTCGGTTCGAAGGCGCAACTTTGTAAAATTGACTTAAATTCAATTTCTTTTTCCGGGCATACGATTAATGTGTCCCAAACGTGTCCCAACCTCGGAGTTTTGTTCGATTGTAACATGACAAAGTCTTATCAAATTTTCAGTGTTCGTAAATCAGTAAGGTACCAACTTCGTAATATTGGGTTCATCAGAAAATATTTAACTAAATCGGCTACAGAGAAATTGGTTCACAATCTGATTTCCTCTCGACTTAATTTTGGAAATACTATATTATTTAATCTACCACAAACCGAGCTGTCTAGACTTCAGAAGCTCCAAAATGCTGCAGCACGTATTGTTACCTTATCTAAAAAACACACTCATATCACCCCCACTCTGAAATCACTTCACTGGTTGCAAGTTAATGATCGCATTATTTTCAAAATTTTACTTCTCGTTTTCCATTGCATCAAGGGTTCTGCTCCTCATTATAATATAGGTCTTGTTAGTAATTATTTTGCTCACGCTAGTCCTGCTCTATGGAATAGCCTACCTGCAGTTATTAGAAGTTGCAATACCCCAGAGTCATTCAAACACAGTCTAAAAACTTACTTGTTTAATGCCCCCCGTTGATTACTTCATTTTTCCCATTTTTCAACTCCCTCCCCCCAAATTCTATAGTATACCCTGCGCCTAGAGCACTCTGCAGAGTGGATATGGCGCAATATAAATCATATGTATTATTATTATAATTATTAATAACCCAAAAGTATTACTGGTTGCTAAATATTATTGTTGCTACTACTGCTTCTGCTGCTGCCACCATCACTATAACCACCAATACCACCACCACCACCATCATCACACCCACCACTGTTAACATCACCATCACAACTATCATCATCACTACTATATCCACCACCACCACCACCACTATATCCATCACCACCACCACCACCACCACCACCACCACACTATACCATCACCATCACCACCACTACCACCACCACCACCACCACTATATCCATCACCATCACCACCACCACCACCACCACCACCACCACTATATCCATCACCACCACCACCACCACCACCACCATCACCACCTCCGCTATACTCCATCACCACCACCACCACCACCACCACCACCACCACCACCACCACCACCATCACCATCACTGCTATAACCATCACCATCACCATCACTGTCACCATCACACCCCAAATAAATGAAGTCAGTTAAATTAAAGAAGTAATTTTTATATTTTATTCTTTTTTGCTGTGACCTACAGAGGCAGGTACTGATTTCAAGGGTGCGTCCACACACAGCGTTAACGCTGCCGATGGTCCCGGCCTGGAGGATGGGAACGCCGAGAGCCAGACCCACCTACTGCAGTCCGTCCTATCCTTGGGGGCTGAAGACGGACAGCAACAGGAAGGGGGTAAGTGGGAGAGAGAACTATGGTGTCCTTGAAGGGACAATGGTCACATTCCAAGTAGATTGCCTTTGATTTTACTGGGTGGTCATGGGAATGGATTGCTGGATGAATAATAAACCAATTCATTGGGTGCAAGTTGTGCATGTCCAGAGAGATGTCATCAGGACTGAGCTGTGCTAAGCACCGGAGATGGTCTCGAGGCTGGTCTCGGGGCCAGATTTTGCAGACGTTAGCCTTGGCCTCGGACCGAGTCACATGTACAAAGTCTATGGGAACAATACATTTCCAGTGACCTCGTGGCTCAGAACTGTCGGCCTTCACTCCATCCCTGCTAAGCACTAATTTGATGAATGTTAGATAAGTCTTCATGTAACCTACATTGAGTATGTTATACAAATATAAACTGATACGAGAATCTCTGGTTGAAACTATGACGAGCCCGAGGTTATGTGGACTGTACTATTTTCCAGAGGGGGGCAGCCCCGAGGAAAAATAGTTAACAGTCAACGTAACCGCTGCAATCCCTCCATGGTATTGAAATCCAGGCTTTCTTGAATGCGTTCCTTGTCACTCGGGCTCACAGATAGATGTCGTTTGACGTTACCCTTTCCTCTTTTCTTCAACTTTTCCAAGGGCTTTGAAGATCTTGTTGGAACCTTTGAACTCAGCACCTTTCACAATATCAACATTGCGAATCGCTTGCATGTTTTTTTTTACAGTACATGTCTCTGACCTTGTTGGGAGCTCCCGCATAAAATCTTACAAGAAGATGATCCAAATCTACGTCGCTCATATTCTCGATATTACCAATATTGCATGTCCAGCAATAATCTTGAAAGATGGAGATGGCATATTTGATTTGTCTCTTTGTATTTTTGCTATCTGCCTCTTCCAGTAACTCCTCCAAATCTCCCTCATTTAGTATTTTGAATCTCGGATTTGGATTGTCACTCGCCATGTTGAATGCGCTGCACGTAGGCCTACGTCGTACACACGTACACCTACGTACACGTACGGCCGCGCCATAGGAGTACAATTAACGTAGTCGTACGTAGCCTAGGAACAGTCGCGGAGGGGTTAGGCGGCCTATCACAGGGTTTGGGGGTCCTATCACTTGACCTTAGGTCAAATGATAGGACCCCCAACCCCTCGGAGCAATGATAGATAGATTTATACCATGTCGCATTATACAGTTTTGACCAATCAGTGATAAGAATCTTTATATCAGGTATATAATACAAGATATGCACCAGATAGACATCAGGATGTAAAGATACATGCAATCTTTCAGCCCTTTATCTCCACACAAATGGTTGCTCACAAATGCTTGACTAAAAACCTATCCCACTCTTCAAAGATCTATGGTATCATGTGTTCATTTGGGACATCTAAACTTAAAACGGGCTTATTAATGAGGGAGGGTAAATAGTTCGCCATGCACCTGGCAGATAGTCGTTAGCAAATGCTCTAAGCAGAATGGTGTTAAAAGTAAATTGCCTCTAACTTGAAAAAAAGAGAAAAACATATTCCATATATCTGCCTAACATACTTATAAAAGGACCTGAAAGATCACAATACTGTGATTTCATATGAAATAAGCCAATGGTTGTTATGTTACAAGCAATTAACTGTTAACACCCTTCTGATTAGAGCATTTGCTAACGACATTCTGCCAGGCGCAAGACGAGTTATACTATTCAGTTGCTATAGCTGTATTGCTTTATATTTGAATTACTCTAGTTTTTAATAAATCAATAAATTAATTATTCATTTGTGCATTCATTTATTTATCTGTTTTTCTGATCATTTATTTACTTATTTAATTTCTTTTTTTCTCATTGTCAAGGCAATGACGTGGAGGAGGAGATGGATGAGGAGACGAGAACGTTTAACTTCTGGACGCATCAGATCAACATCTTCTTCCTCCGTAAACTCTTCCCAGCCCACGAGCACATGAGAGATGTCCTCGTCAAGCAAGTTAAGCTGAGGGAGGAAAATAAGGTAGGAGCTGTGAGCTGGACATGTGTTGACTGTTAACCACTCAACTCCCAATGGGGGGGGGGGGGGGGAGTCAAATTGATTCCCTCCCCCCCCCCTTCAATATTTCATTTGATAAGTCTGCAATGTGTAATGGTCTTGCTGCACGGTTTCATGGATTTTTTCATTATATTTTTTTTTATTTTTCATTTGGTATAGTTGTACAATTTGTACATCTGACAAGACAAGAATTTGCTGTTAGTAATCTTGGTGTGTGTGTGAAGTATCAATGTGCATTTAACTAAAATTTTATTATAACTTGTTATAATCAAATAATCCAAAGG
This sequence comes from Eucidaris tribuloides, assembly GCA_001188425.1. Lineage (NCBI taxonomy): Eukaryota > Metazoa > Echinodermata > Echinoidea > Cidaroida > Cidaridae > Eucidaris > Eucidaris tribuloides. The sequence goes on from JZLH01S0248425.1 coordinate 44,079, forward strand.
GTGGACTTTATCATATCAAATCTAATGTGCTATCTGTCTCTTTTATTTTGTTTGTTTGTATGTGTGTCTGTCTGTCAGTTGGCAGCCTAGAAGCGGCTCGTCAGCGAGAGGAACGTGAGAGAAAGGGCCAGGCAGGCAGTGAGGCTTGTGAACGAGCAGCCGAGGAGGCGGCGAAGGCCCGGGAAGCGGCTGCAGCATCTGAAGCAGGGGCTGGGAACGAGACTATCGAAGGCTCAGTCAGCGAGGCCAAGGTCGAAAGGTCAAAATCAAATTCGTCTACAAAGGGAAAATGAAAATCATATATTCTAAAATTCAAGGTTATCAGGAGTGCTACATGTAGCTTCTCAGGCAAAACAGAGAATTCATTTCCTGGTAATATATTTTCCGGCCATATTTCAGGACATTTTTGTCAACAAAAAAGCTTATTTGATGACTTAAAGAAATCTGATATTTTGTTGAATTACTTGTTATTTTATTAATGCTGTACCCTGGGTTACCAAACCGTCTGAAAGTTGTTTTTAGTGTGTTTTTCAATATTGAAAAACTCTTTTTATTGCAAAATGTTTTGTGAAATGGTCTTATTCAGCACTAAAGACCCTGAAAATAACACTTTCAATGTCATTATGTCATTTCCACCTGACTTTTGATCACTTAATGTCTGTATGTTGTGTACCAGTACAGCACCTTCTCCATAACTAAACAACTGTACTACTAATGGACACAAGAGGGTGCTACACTGCATGATACCCGGGGTACTGCATGGTGCATCATTTGTAAATGATTGTCAGGCACTTTTATTGTCTCGCCCACCGAAGGTGACGGCGAGACCTAGGGATCCAAATGGCGTCTGTCTGTCCGTCCGACGTCCGTCACAAATGTTAAAGTTTACGTGCAAGACTCTCTTAGGACACATAACTTGGCAACCGTACGTCCAATGGCAACCAAACTTGGGTGATTGATGCACATGGGGTACCCGTATGTTGTGGTGCTGTCGTAGGTCATATGGTGAGGTTAAAGGTCATTTGAGGTCAGACGTGGGTTAGGGATGTACTTGGGGAAATTTACCTTTGTGATATTTAGTCGCGGGTGGGCGAGACACAATCTTGCTATTGCCTTGTTCATACTAGCATCCCTGTGTAAGGTTGGAATGTTATCTAGCTGGGATGATTTTGTTACCATATTAGTGACTGAGTGACTTATTGTAAAGTCCTCAGATTCTGCCCATATAAATAGATACATTCCTATGTGTAGTTTTCATCACAAGAAATACATTTACATGTTTAGTACTTAAAGAAGATTTCATTCTGAATACACATAGAGGAAGATGAAGTTAAATTGACACCAAAAATGTATGGCAGGTGTTTATGTACAAGTTAGATCTGAATATATTTATGATCATGTACTTGTGCACGTTAATGCACAGTCATAATAGAAATGTCGCTGATTGCTTTTTGAAATCTTCATGATTGCAACCGAGGAATGTTGGCGGTTACCAGACATTTGCTCATGCAAGAGTTGATCCGGTGACAATATCTCAGCAAACATAGAGTTAGAGTTGCCATTGGGATTTTAGTTCAGAGTAGAATCGGGTTATGTTGCAGGATGAGATAGGGTTAGTGTTAGGTTAGGGATTAGGTAAGGGTTAGGGGTTGGGTTCGGGTTAGGGGTCGGGTTCGGATTAGGGTTAGGGGTTGGGTTGGGGTTAGGGGTTGGGTTGGGTTGGGGTTAGGGGTTGGGTTCGGAGTAGGGTTTGGGTTAGGGTTAGGGGTTGGGTTGGGGTAATGGTTAGGGTTGAGGTAAGGATTGCAATAATCGTTGGAGCAACTGTCACAGGGGCAAATGTCATGGAACCCAATATGGCAGCTCTGCCTGGAACACAACAAAAGCATGTGGTTAAGGTTGAGTACTGGCAATGGACCAATAGTGCTGGCGAAAGAAAGGAGGTGGGGGAGGAGGGTAGGGAGGTAGGGAGGGGTGAATTCACGATTATTCTCATCATGCAGTGATGATGCGCCTGTGTGCGTCTGTATATGGGCAATTCC